>JAPKLW010000906.1:57651-112676 GCA_026898455.1 Plectranthus barbatus | reverse complement strand
ATTTTATTTTGTTAAAATATATTAGGGGCATCCATGTCCATTTAAATATTATTTTTATTAGAAATAGAAAAGTCGAAGCTATCAATTGAATTGCTTTAAATCTAGTTCATTAACATAGAACCTTTTTTTCAACCACAACTTAAATGATAATATTCTGAGTTTAAATACCATAATGCCCTCAGATAAAATTCCAGACCCTTCTCATGTTATCATGATTTTATGTTGCATGATTTTTTTTTGGAAATAATTATTTTAAAATTTAAAGTACCCAAATCCATAATCCTAAGAAACTCGTACTCATAATCTTTAAGTCCTAAACTATGTGTTTCACCATTACGGGACATTGTCATGTTTATTATATTTTTGTGTTGTAACAACTGTTAGGAAGTATTCCTATCCATTTTTTGTTTTGATGTGTCAAAAGAATGTATGAAAATCATTAAGTTAGAGTGTCTCTAGATTAGCTTAGTCCGTACAAACTTGTAATGTCCTGTAACGATGACTATCAAGTTGTAATGGAGCTGATCAAGACAAACAGGGTCGGATTATTAGCCACCAGTTTGGAACGTGTGAAGGATGAGAAGAAACAGGATCTCAATTAGAAACTGACATATCAAAGAAAATGATCGAAGACACCAGTTTAGGTCTTCCCCAATTTACAAGACCAGTTTCCATTCACACAGAGACAAAGAGAATAAGTCAGATGAATTATAAATATCAGTCTTTAAGAATGGAGATTCCTTAAAGATTGAAGATATATTAACCTCTTTAGGTTCCTCGAATTGGCGAAGTCGTTCTGACACAAAAGTAGCATGTCGACATCTGTTGGTCCCGAAATCAGAGTGCAAAATTGTGCAGAGGAAGGTAATGTATGTGCAGAGGAAGTAAGTTGACAGTTGCACTTGTTTAACTAAAACAGAATATAGTCAATTTTGTGTGTTTGAAAGAGTTAAGCTTAGTCCTGTCCTGGTTAAGTCATTTTCACAGTATATACTTTTCAATACTTAGAAGCATTGAAGGTTTCAAAGTCAGTTTGTGAAATAGAAAAACAGAGGAGTAAGTAAATAAAGCTGTAAATGAACACTCAGGACTTATAGTGGTTCGGATCTCAATATCCTACATCCACTCTTCAGACCCAAGGTCTGGATAATTCCCTAAGTTAGTACAAGCCTCCTTACGATCTATACACAGTCTGATGGCACCTTCGTCCTCCGGTCAGCTATGGCACTCGCCTAGGAACTCCTTGCAGACTAAGTCTTCCGGTTGAAGTGGGGATGCACCCCGCAGCCTCCTTCCCGGTGGTTGGATGTTTACTTGTTCTTCCCAGAACTCAGGTGGTTGGCATACGCCCGTGAAAATCATAATCCCAAACTAGGAAACTGACTGCTATGAATATATCTCAGAAAGATATATTCATCAAGAAGAGCTTCAGCCTCGTGCTAGGAGAAGTTATCACGGTGGGTAACTTGAGTCGGAGACTTAAGTCTCTTGTTAGAGAACACGGAAACTCAGAGAGTTTTGCAGAGAGATGGCCTAAACGATTGCCCTTGTCTTCTTAAAAATATCAGATTTTGAATTCTGTTCACGTAACCTATTAAGGTTGGAAGGGCTGGCCTTTATATAGAGGAGGACCTATGACAATTTGAATTTCTATCCGTTAGACACATAAATCCAGACGTTGGACTCATGGTTTATAATGTCCAATCGTAGCCCATGCCTTAGATCTCCATTCTGCTCTGCAGCGTCAGTGTACGTTACTCTAACTTTATGTCGGACTAACCATATTCAGTATGGAAAACACCCTCATACTGATTTCTCCTTATCAGTATGGAAATCCCTTGAACTGACTTCCACTTAGTCAGTTCGGGAAAGTCCTCATACTGACTTCTCCTTGTCAGTATGGTAGGACCGTAAACTGAGTGCTCCAACACAGTTTTAGGTCAAGGCTAGACGTGATGATAGTCAGTTTCTCGAGCATTCTCCTTGCTCGATCTTCAACCTAAGTTCTATTACAACTCAATTCGATCCTATACAAGGATTACGAGATTAGAACTCTAGAAACTAGAAAAACTGACTAAGATGACTTACAATCTTTGACCCACCAAAACATAAAAAAGTAAGGAAGGAATTCTCTAAAAAAGAATCGTAACAATTTCCCCATTTTTGTTGTGGTCAAAGCCATCTGGAACCTAAGCCGATGAGGTGAGGATAACTTTAGAGTTTTTACCGTTTTGACAATGTGTCTCATAAAATCAAAAAAGTTCCCCCTCAATTTGGGCTTTTTACTTAAGATGTTCTCCTTATAAACTTGGAGAGATATTGCTCGATTGATTTTCTTTGTCAGTTTAGAGCAATTGAATCTTAAGAAGGGGATAGAGTCAGAAGCCTGCTGATTACACTGGATTGTGTAAGTTCAGCGTTTGAAGAACGAAGACCTTTGTTGGACAAAAAGAGATTGTCATCAACAAGTCAGTTTACCTTTAATATGATTCATTACAAGTAAAGGGATAAACTAAAAAAAGAAACTTATTACAGATTTATTACAATAACTATACTGGGCTGCTTCTTGTCTTCAAACTGTCTTCAAACTAGCTGCTACTTTGGTCCATTTTGAACTCCTAGTCCAAGGAGGATAGCTGAATAGCTTCTCCGACCCTTGGTAACCATCTTCCAGGAGTTCTCGGACTGGAAAGCCTTCCGTTGAGATGTGCTCCTTGTGGAAAGAAATTATCTTCCCTTTTTCATCTCAACGTTGCTTGAGAGCGGCAGGTTTGATATGCTGACCTGCTTTCAACTTCCCTCATGCTGGCTTTCAATAGCTTTGCCCCCTCGGAGATCTGCTGGCGCTGACATTGGCATGTAGTCCATCAGAAGTGACAAGAACATCTTGTAAGATGTCTTGTGTTCTCCGAGCTTCTTGTTAAGCTGTGAGCCTAGAGCAGTTCATACTTTGTGCATGAAAATTACAAAAAAACCAGTAGAAGCAGAGAAAGACTCTGAGATTCTACTTGGTGTTGAACCTACCAGGCTCACAGCACTGATGTCTCCTTCACCAGTTCTGATGTCTTCTGCACATCCATACTTCTTTTTCCCCTCTTTGACCGCACCCAAAAAGGGTGGTGAGAAGATGTCTAGAGGTTTGGGTTCTATCACCATTTTCCAGATCTAAGGGAAGATTTTGATTGAAGACGAAGTATAAACTTGGAAGGAAGGGTTCGACAATAGAGATTGGAGAATTTTTTGTTTCTTAGAGGAAACAAATGAACCCTATTTATAGCAGCAAGAAAGATCAATTAAATGTTGTAGGAGTACCTTATGACCTTTTGATTCGTGATCTTAGGCGACGATTGAGATATGTTGCCTCGCGATGTGCATTTCAGATTTGACTGGAGCGACGTAGGTAGGAGCGTTATTCCACGTGTCAAAATCTGATTAATCGATGCAAGATACACATTAATGGCGATGTAACTACATCGATTTTCTTTGGAACTTGAAATCCCACCTTTCAAAATTCAAGGCTGACTAAGAGTCAGTTCCTAAATTGAGAGTTGGAACTCAGTTTAATTCTGCATCCGCCCTACAAAAATCTTCTAAGTACGAAAACCAAAACTTGGTTTCTCTTCATCAAGTCAGTTTGGAGCTTGACTGAACGTGTGATTCTGCTTCGTTGAATGCCTTGGAGATGTCTTCTACGCGCATCGAGTTTATGAAAACTGAGAGCTTGGACTCAGTTTTATTCAGCATCATCCCTCTTCAATAAGGACTTCATCAATCTCAAGTAGACCAAGTTTGATACAGAGTTCCTTGAATCTGGTCTCTGGGAGAGATTTGGTGCAGATATCAGCCAACTGATCTTCAGTTCGGATGTACTCAACTGACACATCCTTTTTCTTGACATGATCTCTTATGAAGTGATGCCTTATGTCGATGTGCTTTGTTCTGGAATGATGAACTGGGTTCTTTGTAATGCACATTGCACTGCTATTATCACAATAGATTGGAACACACCCAGTTTTTATATCATAGTCAAGCATTTGTTGCTTGATCCAAAGCACTTGAGCACATCAGCTTGCTGCAGTAACATACTCCGCTTTTGTTGTAGATGTGGCTACTGAGTGCTGCTTTTTGCTGAACCAGCTGACAAGCTTGTGGCGTAGGAACTGACATGTTCTGCTTGTGCTCTTTCTGTCGATTCTGCATCCTCCAAAATTTGAATCTGAATAAGCATTGAGAGTCAGTTCGTCAGATTTTTGGTACCAAATACCTAGTGACTCCGTCCCTTTGAGGTATTTAACTATTCTTCTGGCAGCTTCCATGTGCGACTTCTTTGGATTAGCTTGAAATCTCGCACATACTCCAACTGAGTAGGAGATGTCTGGCCTACTTGCAGTTAAGTACAGGATTGACCTAATAATGCCTCTGTATGCCGTTAGGTTGACTGCCTCACCTTCTTCATCAAGGTTAATCTGAGCGCTTGGGCTCATTGGAATCCTCAAGGGCTTGGTCTTCTCAGGACAAAACTTGCTAATCAAGTCCTTGGTATACATCTTCTGGTTGATGAAGATTCCTCCTTCTGACTGAATGACTTGAAGACCTAATAAATAAGTTAGTTTGCCCTTCATGCTCATCTGGAAGTTTCTTTGCATCAGTTTGACAAACTTTTCACACATCTTCAAGTTTCTGCATCCAAATATGATGTCGTCGACATAGATCTACACTAGGAGGATGTCTGTTCCATCTTTAATCCTGAACAGAGTGGTGTCGATTTTGCCTTTCAGAAAAGCATTCTTGAGGAGAAACTGAGACAGCGTCTCATACCAAGCTCTGGGTGCTTGCTTCAACCCAGCATAGCCTTCCTCAGTTTGTAAACTTGGTTTCCTTCTTCAAACCCAGGTGGCTGTTCCACATATACTTCTTCTTTCAGCTCCCCATTAAGAAAGGCCCTCTTCACATCCATCTGAAAGACTGTGAAGTTGTTGTACGCAGCATAGGCGAGAAATAGGCGAATTGCTTCAAGTTTGGCTACTGCAGCAAAAGTTTCATCGAAATCAATTCCTTCACATTGAGCATATCCTTTTGCTACCAGCCTTTCTTTATTCCTCACTATGCTCCCAGATTCATCTCTCTTATTCTTGAATACCCATTTGGTGCCAATAACTGATTGGTGAGTTGGTCTATCTACTAGGTACCAAACCTCATTTCTCTTGAACTCAGCAAGCTCTTCTTGCATTGCATTGATCCAGTCAGTTGACTTCAGAGCTTCTCCAATTTTTGTTGGCTCTGACTCCTGAGATATAAAACAAGTTAGTAGAGCACTTCCTTGTCTCGTGTGTACTGAGTTGGCGATAATATCCAGCACGGCTTCCTCAGGGTGGTTTCTTAACCATTTCGGCTTATGGAGCTGAGTAACTTCACTGGGTTGGATGAAATCTCCAGGATACTCAGTATTTTCTGCTCCCAATACTGGAACTTAGAATAAGTCACTCTGACTAGGATCTCCTTCTCCAGTAATGACTTCCATATCCTGATTTCTCTCACTTCCTTGAAGCATAGTTGGTTAGACATCTTCAGGATGGACACTTTCATTTTCATGAAGGTCAGTTTGAGTTGGAGACTCTGCTCCAGTTGACCCTCAAACCGAGCTCTGTTTTGATCTTCTGAAGTTCCCCCTTGATCAATGCATGGGTACATTGTCAAAGATCCAAAGGCTTTTGTCAGGTTGACTGCAGTACTGGTCTCTTCATCTGGAACACTTGTGTGAACATCTACAGATTTTGTCTGAAAAACTTGACTTTGGTTGTCTTTATCAACACTCTATTTCTCACGACCATTGTTAAGAGCAAGATCACCAAATTCCAGTTCTTTCAAAGTTCTGCGCACTAAAATAGACTCATAAAAAATAACAGAGTATGTTACTTCCACAAGTCTGGTTGTCTTGTTGAGTACTTTGTATCCCTTGTATGAAGGATTTCTATATCCAAGGAACACTCCTTCATCTGCTTTGGGACTGAAAGTATTCAGTTTTGACTTCCCATTGTTATGGATGTAACATGGTGAACCAAAAGCACGAAGATGAGCTATAGAAGGCTTACGACCATTGAAGACTTCGTATGAAGTTTTGTGATGGCGCTCTTGTTCTGGGTATAGCATGTCGTCATCAAGGCTTCTCTCCAATATCCTTCTTTCAAGTCTGCTTCGGCAAGCATGGTCCTGACTGCCTCCTTGAGTGTTTTGTTTCTCCGTTCAGCAAGTCCGTTCTGCTGAGCCATCCACGGAGCTGACTTTTCATGAGCAATGCCAGCTTCAGCGCAGAAATCCATCAGTGGACCGTTGCAAAACTCAGTCTCGTTGTCAGATCTGATTCTTTTGACAGTTCATGGCACTAAAATTGATCGCTCAAAATTAATGTTTCACAAGTTATAAAATATCAATCCAAGGAACTTACTTGCTTCGCCCACAGGAATACCGTTTAGTCATGAGGATTTTTATAGCTAGGTAAATTCTAGTCGTTGAGTTTTTGTTCTATTTTTCTAAGCTCGAATTTAAACTAACTAAATCAACACTAAAAACAATAAACAAACTCATCATTCATCAATTTTAATTTCAAGCAATTCTTCAATTTCGTACTCAAAATGGTAGAACAAGTCTCACAAACGCTCAAATGAGAGAGAACGGATGTTGATAAGAATGTAGGTGTGATCCAATTGGGTTGAACTATGGTGCAAACACTATTTAATTCCTAGATGGATGTACTATTACCCTACACTAGCCAACCCCCTATCACAATGAGTTGACCGTAGATGATACTAGAAACCTCAAACAGCTACGTTATTGGCTCCTAATTCACTCCTAATAGCACGTAAATCATTATCCTATGCCCTTCCTCCGCACAGGGATTGGATCGAGGTACACACGAATACACAGTAATCATGACACTCCTATCCGCATGTTGGCGGCAATATTCGTGTCAAGTAACACCTAGATTGTCTATTATCTACACCTAGGTGCATAAGAACAAGATCTAGTGTGATTCAATCTCAAATAGGAAGGTAAAAAAACATAATTCAACCTAATTTTCTCACACCTTTATTCAAATCAACATCCAAGGAAGTTTAGAATGCCATACCTATCATTTTAATCAATAAAATATCCAATTGAAAACCAAACATTATAAGAAATAGGTCTAGATAGATTTCTTCCCCTAATTGAGCACTTTGATCTTGATCTACCCCCTTGGATCTTCAATTCTTCTCCAAGGATGATGGATTAGCTCATTGACACCTTGGGTGAGGTTTGGAATGAGATGGTAGAAGGAATCGTCGAGAGAATTTAGGAGATTTTCATGTAGATTTGACAAAAGTTCTTAAAATAACTGAATTTCCCCCTTTTATAACAAGTTGGCAGAGCCCCGGATTGCCTGGAATGAGAGTGGATTTCCCGAGATGGCTTGAAACAACGAAATCGCCAAAATTACCCGCTTCAGATCGGCCGGGATAGAAGCGGATCGACCGAAATCTTCCTCTGATATGCAAACCGGTCGATCCTGCACAGGATCGCCCAAAATTTGCTTCTGAAATGCCTGGATCGGTCGAGCCTGCACAGGATCCACCGAGCCAGGCCTCTATGCCTCCAGATCGGTCGATCCAGAAGTGGATCGACTGAGAATTAGCTCTGAACTTCTCCTGCAACTTTCTCTGCTCCTCCCGGTCGATCTCCACACCTCTATACTCTTAAATCGGGCGATTTTCCTCCAAAACTTAGTCAAAAATATTGAATTATGCCCAAAACCTAACCTACACCATCCGAAACACACAAAACACGAAAACAAAACAAAAAGTAACAAAAAGCATATGATATGGGAGTAAAATGGACTCAAACATGCATGCACAAACATCGAAATATAGGTCATTTTACGCACATATCAACGGTGACTCCTTTGTTGTTTTTCACTAGAAGGATGAGCTCTGGAAGCTGTATTTTTACTTCATCCTTTGTTGTCAGCAGCCTGACCCAAGTGTATCTGGAGTAATCATCTACTACAACCAGAGTAAATCTTTTTCCTCCAATGGTTGGCGGCTTGAATGGTCCAAACAGATCCATATGTAGTAGCTCGAGGATCCTGCTTGTGCTTGCTGTGATGGTTTGATTTTTGAACAATGCTCTGGTTTGATTTCCCATCTTGCATGCTCTGCAGACACCTTCTTCCTTCTTAAAGCTGACTTGTGGTAGGCTGATAAGCTCATTATTTTACTCACTTATCTATATTATTTTCTACTATTTCATGTAGTTTTATTGAGTTTATATATGTATATTATGCATGAGTCTATATTGGGTGGTATTATGTGTGCTTTAGTGTGTTTCTACAGGTTATAGGCCAAATTCACTGGAAAACCGTTCCGAAAGCAGTGACGTGCAAGAGTAGCAGTGAAGAGTTCATCCACACGAGGAATTCGGGCTATTGGTGCATGGCAATGGATATATCTATGAGTTATCTTTCCAACGCAACTCGAATCGGGTTAATCGAAGTTTGGGAGAGGAAGTTATGTCCAAAACCGTGAGACCGCGCAGAAGGGGTGAGACAGGACCACATCGATCGATGTGGAATCCACATCGATCGACGTGGAAGCCCACGTCGATCGACGTGAATCTGCTGGCGCAAAATTCGATTAAACTCGAATTATATCATATCTTCAGCCCTAGATTTGATAGGATACACATCCACCTCTATAAATATCCTAGTAATTTCGACTTTTTCAGCATCCATCATCATATTTTCATTCTGCAATTGAGTTTTTAGAGTTTTGAGAGTTGGGAAACACGAAACCCTTTTATTTTCTTGTAAGTTCTTTACTTTTATGCAATTTAATATGTTTTCTTTTGGATTTCTATCTGCGATGAGTGGCTAGAAACCCTAGCGGATTCTAGGGCAAGGCATGATTGATCTTGAATGCATGTTTAATTAATTAACTCAAACTGCTTGGTTTTGAATTCCTGATTGAATTGTTAGGATCTAGAATTAATCAGATCGAAAGATAGCATTAAGTCTAGGTTTACAATTATTGATTGAAGGACTGAAAAGTAAAAATTGATAACAGGAAAAGGAATTTGAATACAATTAAAATATCTGTCCTAAGGGAAGATAATAATTGTAGGGATTAATCTGTGGAAGTATAAAAGGTTGATTATAACTGTGTTATGGAGGCCTCGCATTCACATAATAGTAACCTAGGCTATAATTGTCAACCAAGAAGTTATAGTATTTTTATGATTTCCCACCAATGCGAGTTAATTAATTTGCATGTATTCTGATTAATTGTTCGCCCTAGAATCCGTGTTCCTTTAAATTTGATTTCAAAACCCCTTTAAATTTCAGTTCTGTTTTCTTTATTTTCATAAAAACCAAAACCCTGATTTTCTGTTTACTCAAACAATGAATTTTAGGATCATAATTAGTACATATGATAATTTCGTTATACAATTCCCCTGGATTTGATAACCTTAGGGTTCTTTATAAATTTTATTTGCCACTAATTCTATAATTAATCTGGTAGAAATATTAGTGATCAAATTGGCGTCGTTGCCGGGGAATTGCTAGATTTTATCTTGTTACTAGTTTGTTCTAGGATTTGCTGGACTGAGATTTTTCTGTGCGTGTGCGTGTGTGAGTTTTTGTTCTCGGTGTTGATCGACGCATTCACGCGTCGATGACATCAAAATTCTGCTGCATCGTTCGATGCACAACTCTCGTCAATCGATGTCGAACTGATATCTACCTGTTTTCATTTCAGGTGGTGCATGAACACGATCTCAAGGAAAAACACTCGAGGCTTTTGTCCCTGAAATCGAAGCAACCTGCAGGAAAAACAAAAAGAAAGGAAAAGACAAACAACAAAAGTTGGAAGAAAATATGACTCCCGAGGAGCAGAGACAATTTGTGAATGAAGTATAGCAGCTGAGAGCACAACTACAAGCAGCCCAGGCTACTCAGGCAGAACAAGCTGCATGACTGGTAGAGTTGAACAACAGGCAGATTGTCGTTCCGCAAAGATCCATCTTGGATCGATTTTTTCCACACCAAGCAGAAGCTGGATTCAGAGTTGGCATCGATGCCAACAACTTTGAGCTGCGCACAGGCCTTATTCAGATGGTGCATCAAAATCAGTTTGCGGGGAGAGCTGTAGAAGATCCATATGCCCACCTCAACCAGTTCATTGAGGTGTGTGACACTGTGAAGCAGAATGGAGTAACCCAGGATGTAATCAGAATGAGACTGTTCTCATTCTCACTCAGAGACGAGGCACAGTCTTGGTTTGTTGGATTGGATAAGAGTTTGATAAGGACATGGGAGGAGCTTCAATTAGAATTCCTCACCAACTACTTCCCGTCGGGCCTACTGCTGAAGAGGAAAGCTGTTATCACTCATTTTAAACAAATGTATGATGAATCACTACATGAGGCTTGGAAGAGGTACAAAGAGCTCCTGCGGCTCTGTCCTGAGCATGCGATTGATTTAGAGAAGCAGGTATGTCATTTCTATGAAGGGTTGACTCCACACATGAAGGAGTTGGTTGATGTATCTGCTGGGGGAATCATAATGAAGAAGAGTGGAGCCGAAGGAATGAGACTCCTGGCAGATATGGCTCTGAATAGCCATCAGTGGCTGACCGAGAGGCAGATACCAGTCAAAGCAATCGAGACAAAGCCATAATTTGACGTGGTTGCTGAAGTGAAAAAGCTCCGGGAAGACATTGCAAAATTGGAAGCAACAAAAGCCACCGCTACCGCTGCAGCAGAGCCAAGCATGGCCATAGTACCCGTGGAGGCTGACTACATCAACCGGGGGGCGAGCAATTCATCTGGAGCTGTTGGAGCGGAGGTGAACTATATTGGAGGTGGTTATCTGAATAACTACCGAGGAGGAAATTAGGGGTATCATTACAACCATGGGCGAACTCACCCTGGTTTTTCATATTCTAACGCCTCTGTAGCAGAACACCCTCCACCTGGTTTTGATGTAAGTACTGGAGGAGAGATCGTGGAAAGGAAGAAGTCTGTGTTGGAGGAGACGCTCGAGAAATTCATCAAGAGCTCTGACAATCGGTTTGGGAAAGTAGAAACCAAGGTGAAGGGGATGGCCAACCACATATAGTTGATGACGAAACATCTTCAGATGTTGGACACCTAACTGAGCCAAATCGCCACTACTCTCAGCAATTATCATAAGCCGGGACAACTTCCAAGTGCAACCGAGATAAATCCGGCAAAGGAAAAGTCAGTGAACGCCATTACTCTTTGGTCTGGGACGAGCTACAAGAGTCCCGAGATGGTTATGAACAATTTTGGAGACGAAAATGAGTAAAATTGCACAGGAGATGGATCCACGTCGATCGACGCACATCCTGCATCGATCAACACCGAAGATGGTTCGTCGAGCGAGGAAGAGGAGAGCTCGAAGAAGAAGATGTCAATCGATGGAGCCACGTTGATCGATTCAACCTTGCATCGATCAACGCATAAGTCCACTCCGGGAAAAAATTTGGGACAATTTGAAGATCAAATCTCTCCTATGTCGTTCCCTCAGCGGTTCGCGAAACAGAAGGAGGACTCCAAGTTCTCCAGATTTGTGGAGAATCTGAAGAAGGTCAGCATCAACATCCCACTGATCGAAGCACTAAAGGAGATCCCGGGGTACATGAAGTACCTCCGAAAATTGTTGAGTGGGAAGAAGCAATTCATGGAGAACGAGACAGTGAAGATCCACAAGCAGTGCAACCTGCTACTGCAAAAGCATGTGCCCATCAAGAGAAGCGATCCTGGATGCTTCTCTATTCCGGTTGAGATTGGGGGATGCACTTTCGAGAGATTACTTTGTGATACTGGGCCAGTATCAACCTGATGCCGTACTCCATCTACAAACATCTCAACATTGGAGAGATGAGGCCCACGACGATCACCCTGCAGATGGCAGACCGATCTGTGTCCCGCCCGAAAGGTATACTAGAGAATGTGCTCATTCGCGTGGGCCATCTCATTTTCCCTGCAGACTTCGTGGTGCACGAGATGAAGGAGGATGAGAACATGCCCATGATCTTGGAGCATGAGTTTCTTGATACCAGTGCCGCTCTCATTGATTGTCAAGGCGGCGAGATCACACTCTGGGCAAACCACGAGAAGATCACCTTTGTGATCGACAAGAGCAAGAAAAAGGCAGAGTGCAATCGGATCTCCACTACTGAAGAAGGAGATGAATCTGAGGAGGAGGAAGCAGTTGCCATTGAATGGGAGCAAGGAAACAGAGGGGTGAAAGTGTCAAATATGCCGCCTTTTTCTGCGCTCACCACCGTTGTCAAAGACCGGAAGGTTTACATGGTGGATGCCAAAGGTCGGCGAGTCTGGACCCGACCTCCCTGGTTGTGATTTGAGGTATCGTCGAGCTGCGACGTTATATCAAGCACTTGTTGGGAGGTAACCCAACCTTTCACATGTTTTTCTTTTCAATTTTTTTCATTTTTATTTCAAATTTTTGTTATTTTTGCTTTTATTTTGCACTAACAGTTGTTTTGCAGTAAAAAAAATTTGGAGTACAGCTCGGCATCGATCGACGCAGCCTGGCGTCGATCGACGCCGAGCAGCCGACCGACGGGATACACTTTGATCCACAACAAGGATCGACAAGAAGGCTTCTCGTCGATCGACGCCATGTTGCGTCGATCGACATGAAGTGCCAGTAGCAATTATTCCACGTCGTGCGATGTTTGAAGACTCTGGTGGATAAAAACAATTAATGTCAGAGATCAACTACCAGGTATCGTTCCCTCTTTTGTCTGATTTTCAAACTTATTCCACTCTTCGAGTTGGAAATAAGTTTGGGGGGGATGTGGACAAGAGATGGAACGTTCTATCTTTAATTTATTCTGCTTTCCGTCTTTAATTTTTTATTTTTATGCTATTTTGTGGGGAAAATTTTTGAGTTTTGATATAACCCGAATGAGATTGTGAGATTAGAATTGATTAAGGGTTGAGTTTTAATTGATTGAGATTGTGGTTGGATGCCTATGAATGTAGAATACCGCATGATAGGATTGATTTGACACTTATACTTGCATGCTGATTTGAAATTGATTGTGGAAGAAAATTTTAAACCTTTGTGTGAGATTTTGAGCCTTGTTTCGTTTGATGTGAGATTCACATGTGTGTTTTTATTTCTCTAGAACTTGCCTATTTTCTTTGTTGAGACTGCATAGTGTGCACAAGTTTAGGAAATGATCTTAGGCCATCTTTGATAACCGAATATCCAAAACATTGTCCCTTCACAATAAAATGTTCCCTAGTTAGCCACTTTGAGCCTTCATAATTCTTTCCTTGTCTATGAGCTTAAGAATAGTGCTGGTTTCGCTCATGTCTTGAGTTGTGGTATGTATGGGGTAGATTGGTGAATTGGAGATAAGATATGATAAATTAGTGGTTGGTGAAAGATGTATGTTAGAGAAGCTCAATAATAATTAGAATTCTCATAAGCTCTCTGAAAAAAAAAAGAATACAAAATTATCAAAAGAGCATAAGAAATTCAAATGAGCTAGAATTTTTTTTTTTTGATGAGTTTGTTGATGTATATGAGGAGATGAGGTGGATGATGATTGAGAGTGGTTGTAGTTTATTGAGTTGGCCACTTGATGGATTCTAGTCACTTGACCATATTTCCCTACCTTATCAGAAAAAAGTCTACATTACAACCTATTGAAAGTCCTTTTTGATTCTAGACTTGTGTGCTCATTCTAGTAGTGGAGATATTAGAAAATTTGCAAGCCTATGGTAGAAGTTTCTTCATACATGTCGTTGAGAGCTTTCATCTATACCTTAAACACTTGAGAGTTGAGCGATACACTTCCTGTGAGTTCTTCCACAATTGATAGGTTTTCTATCTCTTTCAAATTGCTTGTGTGCAGTGGATTTTTGACCCTTGACTGTGATGAATCTTAAGAGGCATTGCACTTTAATCGCATGATCTTTTGATTTCTTTCTTGCCAATTGATTGAGGACAATCAAACGTTCAAGTATGGGGGGTTTGATAAGCTCATTATTTTACTCACTTATCTATATTATTTTCTACTATTTTATGTAGTTTTATTGAGTTTATATATGTATTTTATGCATGAGTCTATATTGGGTGGTATTATGCATGCTTTGGTGTGTTTCTACAGGTTATAGGCCAAATTCACTGGAAAACCGTTCCGAAAGCAGTGACGTGCAAGAGTAGCAGTGAAGAGTTCATCCACACGAGGAATTCGGGCTATTGGTGCATGGCAATGGATATATCTACGAGTTAGCTTTCCAACGCAACTGGAATCGGGTTAATCGGAGTTCTGGAGAGGAAGTTATGACCAAAACCGTGAGACCGTGCGGAAGGGGCGAGATAGGACCACATCGATCAACGTGAAATCCACATCAATCGACGTGGACATTTCACGTCGATCGACGGGGAAGTCCACGGCGATCGACACCAATCTGCTGGCCCAAAAATTGATTAAACTCGAATTATATCATATCTTCAGCCCTAGATTTGATAGGATACACATCCACCTCTATAAATATCCTAGTAATTTCGACTTTTTCAGCATCCATCATCATATTTTCATTCTGCAATTGAGTTTTTAGAGTTTTGAGAGTTGGGAAACACGAAACCCTTTTTTTTTCTTGTAAGTTCTTTACTTTTATGCAATTTAATATATTTTCTTTTGGATTTCTATCTGCGATGAGTGGCTAGAAACCCTAGCGGGTTCTAGGGCAATGCATGATTGATCTTGAATGCATGTTTAATTAATTAACTCAAACTGCTTGGTTTTGAATTCCTATTTGAATTGTTAAGATCTAGAATTAATCAGATCGAAAGATAGAATTGAGTCTAAGTTTGCAGTTATTGATTGAAGGACTGAAAAGTGAAAATTGATAGCAGGAAAAGGAATTTGAATACAATTAAAATATTTGTCCTCAGGGAAGATAATAATTGTAGGGATTAATCTGTGGAAGTATAAAAGGTTGATTATTACTGTGTTATGGAGGCCTCGGATTCACATAATAGTAACCTAGGCTATAATTGTCAACCAAGAAGTTATAGTATTTTTATGATTTCCCACCAATGCGAGTTAATTAATTTGCATGTATTCTGATTAATTGTTCGCCCTAGAATCTGTGTTCCTTTAAATTTGATTTCGAAACCCTTTTAAATTTCAGTTCTGTTTTCTTTATTTTCATAAAAACCAAAACCCTGATTTTCTGTTTACTCAAACAACGAATTTTAGGATCATAATTAGTACATAAGATAATTTCGTTATACAATTCCCCTAGATTCGATAACCTTAGGGTTCTTTATAAATTTTATTTGCCACTGTTGCTATAATTAATATGGTAGAAATATCAGTGATCATAGTGTAGGGTTTTCTAGTGAACCGAATCACAAAAACCAATTGAACCGGACCGATTTATGGATATTGCACACAGTTAAATTCACAAAAAAACCTAGCATGCTCCTATGAATTTAATTCTTAGAATTGTGGATTAAGGAATTATCGTTATTCCCTAGAGTCTGATCCGATCTCTCGCGTTTGAATATCCAATTCCAATTCAACCACGCGATTCAATTTAATCCGCGAAAACAGAAATTAGAACCCTAATTTCTTAGATAAAATCGAAATAAAAGAGAAGAAGAAAGAAATATGTTCTCCAGATTAGATCTTCAGGGCTGTGTCCCAATGCTGTTCAGATCTGCTACTGGTGAGGATTCCACAGATCTGTGTTGTAGGCCGGAGCAGAAATATACTTCTCCTCCCCACTACAGGCGCCGCCCACTGGTCTCTCTTCCCCTAGGGTTTCAAACTGATTTGAATGATATTGAGTGGCTAGGGTTTCCAAGAGAGAGTGGTCTATTTATAGACTCAGTGTTTTATCCCTAATGGGCTACTGGACCTTTTTTCAGCATATTTAATTGGGCCAGTCCTGGGACCTAATGCAAATAATAAAGTGGGCCTATAATTAATTAATTCTCATGTCCACAATCCAGGACACAATTAATTAATTAATTAATATTAATTATTTTTCACCACAGAATTAATACTGACCTACCCCTTTATTACCACGTTATGAGAACGGGCTGCATTAATTGAGAATCCCCATATTTAAGGTTACCAGACATTCATTAATTAATCGGAGCCTCTGACAAGCTCTAACTACAATTAATTAATATCTTATTATTCCTGAGTAGTACCACTCAATCCTTATCACTCGTGCCTGAACTTAATCAGCCTGCAGGACTTTGACACGATGAATGTTATTGAGCTCCTCAGGGAATGTCCCCATCCTATTACTCGGATATGGTTACCTAAACCCTGTCTTAGGCGATACTACACGAACTGTTGTTACCCAAGATGCGGATATAAGAGCACGTTACTCAGGCTCTCCACCATGGCAAGTCAAAGCAACAGTCAACCCGTGCAAACCCCTAAACCTTCGTTAGGGTTTAGACTCAATCAATATCGAGATCTTGTATTCGCTGATGTCAGACAGACGAATACATCTCACTGCTGTCCATCAATACGCCACCCCTGCGTACCAGCATGTCAAGTAACCAAGACAGACTACTTATTCCAACAATATCGCAGCCATCCGGACAGACGTATCCTCATACGCTGTCTCGGCTGTGATCAGGTTTATGTCTCACTAGATCAAGTGATCATACTGTCTTTTGCGATCTACAACACGCCGTATGATCGTCCCTATCGGTGAGACAAGAGGATACCATTGTTACGTACATGTAAGATTGTTTAACAGATTGGAGAAATAAACCGTCGTATACTCATTATAATAAATGCTTTTAGTATACAAAACCCATCACATAGGCCTTCCACAAGTTTGTGCTTGGCGAGATGTCTGATCAACTGAAAATTTAGATCGCATAGTCTTTTATGCCATAGCCAGTTGACTCCATCTTGGGATGAGCTTGTTGCGACAAGGCACGTGTCAGGCTTTCCACTCTCCCAATCCACATAGTAGAGGCTTCCTTTCTTCACATCTTTCAGCATAGTCTCCTTGGAGTCTTTGTTATTGATCCAACATTCTTCTTTGGCAAATGTCACCTCATATCCGAATTTGATAAGTTGACTCACACTCAGCAGATTGTAGTGGAGATTGGTGACTAAGGATACATTGTTGATGATGATTCCATTGCATTCCAAGCATCCTTTGCCAGTTACTCTGCCTTTTGAGTTATCTCCAAAACTGACAAGTGGTCCTCTTGTCAATCTCAATTTTGAGAGAAGACTACTGTCACCGGTCATATGATCTAAACATCCGCTGCTCAATATCCAAGCTCTTTTCTTCTTTTTAGATTTACCTTGGTGACCCTGTACCTACAAATAGATAAGGTTAGACATAAGGTACTCGTGTTTCTGCGGGTCCTGTAGGGTTAGTCTTATGGATCCAACCTTTGGGAATCCATACTTGCTTCACCTTGAACCTAGGTGTCGCAATATCTTCTACCTTTCTCTTCCTCTTAATATAATTGATGCAATTTTTGTTCATGTTTGAAGGAAGGTAGTGAGTGTGTGAAACCTTGTGAGAAACTGAGTCTCTAGGAACTAACTTCCTAGAAACTGACTGCCTAGAAACTGAGTTTCTGTCAGGTTCTCGAAAATTGAGTCCGGAGTGTATAGTCTTCCTAGTCCTTAAATGGAAAGATGATTGGACTCAGACCTCGTATAGTTGTTCTTCCTATACAGATAAGTTCTCATCTCATACGAATTATGAGCTGGGAACCTCAGATTTTTAGAATCCAGAAATGAAATTGACTTTCTATAAAGTCCAGTTTTGGCTATTGGAGTGGGTTTCCTAGCATTATGAACATTCAGCTTATCCCACTTCCTAGGCATTCTGGGCTTCATCTCAGGATTGTTTGACTTGTAAGTCAAACCGTTTTTAAACTTGGGCATCGATGTCAGTTTTGAAACTGATTGTCCCCTTCTATCCTGATTGGCCAATGAGGAGTTTTTGTTCACACTGACTGCCCATTTGCCTAACAGCTTTACTTCTAAACTAGAATTCTTTCTAAAATGATGATTTGAGATATTTCTAGTTTCAGAAGTAGATGCATGATTGCTCAAATTATTTTCAGAAAATCCTAAGCCTGTTCTATTATAGGCATGTCTTTGTAAACTTAGAGCTTCTGAAACTTTGCTATAATAAAGTGAACATATAAGTTTTTGGTCACTAGCAATTATAAGTTTTTGAGACGTCTTCAGATATAGATTTAAAAGATTCAAGTAAAACAAAATGCTCTTCTCTAAGTTTGGCTAGCTCTTCACTTACTGACTTCGATCATTGGATCTCCTCAGTCAGTTTTGAAACTTTCAGTTTCAATAAAGAATTTTCACCAGCCAAGACATTTTCCAATTCATAGATTTTAGAAAATTCTCTATTTAAGATTTCTAAAGTGACATCCTCTGGTTCTGAGCAATAAGATTCAGAGTTTTGTTCTATGCATGCTATAGGAATAGAAACTGAGTTAGGGTGATTTACTTGGATTGTAGACTCTGCTTCAGTTTCTTCCTCTTCTACCAGCTTGGCCATCAGCACCATGAAGGCTTCCTCCACTGCCTCATCATCTGATGTGTAGTAGCCATCGTCATTATCTGGGATGTCCGGCATCTCAGTTCTAGATAACATGGCCTTTGCAACTGCTCTTGAAGCTTTCTTCTCGATCACCCTCTTCAAGTGATCCCTTTCCTCTTTAGAAACCAGTGGGCACTCATACTTGAGGTGGTCTGGAGAGTTGCACTCAAAGCATGCCTTCGGAGGTCTTTCGCTGAACTTCAGTTCACTGGCCTGTGAACCTTCCTTCTTGGATCTAGCTTTCTCACGAAGTTTGGTCAGCTTCCTCATTTGCTTTCAGGCTCTTCAATTGAGCTCTCTTCCTCCTTTTTCTGGTAGGAAGGTGTGAGCGCTGACTATGGAGTGGATGTCTGTCCGGAAGATCTGTCAGCTTGGTAAGGCTTTTGAGGCCTTCTCTTGAACTCCCTTTTTGCGAAAAAGGCAGCATCCTCCTCTGGATGTGTGTTGACACTTTGCACTGCTTCATTTATGTTCTCCATTTAGATGTCCCATTAATGGGCTTGGAGCTGGGCGAACACGTCCTTGGTCGTCATCTTGGAGAGATCTTTCTCATTTAAGCTGGTGGCTTTGACGAACCAGTCTTCTTTGGGCATCTTGGAGAGAATTTTTGCATTCATATCAGCAACTTCATATGTTCTCCCTAAGTTTTTCAGCTAATAGCATTGAATCTAGCTTTCATTGATTTAACATTTGCACCAGGAAGCATTTCAAAAGATTCATACTTATCTGCACAGTTTTGAAGCTTGTTTTGATTCATTTGAGTTGTTTCTTGACTGAGTGTGCCATGAAATTCCCACATCTTTTTGGCGTTGTTGTGCTCGAGAGCTTTGGCAACCAGTGGCTCTGGTAAGGATTGTAAGATGAGCTCCATGACCACTGAATCGAGCTGAAAATGAACTATGTCGTTGTTCGTCCACTCAGCATAAGGCTTCTCCACTATCTCCTGACCTTCTGCTCCTCCGAGCTGAGTATTTACTTTGGTTATCTTCAATGGTCCGGTAGATAGAACCTCTTCCATCTCTGGGTGGACATTCTTCAGCATAATCAATGAACGCTTCTTCCATATCTCAAAGTTTTCTGATGAATACTTTGGAAGCTTCGAAATCTGAGCCATCTCTGCGTACCTAAGCTTAAAAAACACACAAACAGAACCAAGTGCAGAAAAACAGAGATCTAGTCCTAAGTGACTCAACACAACCTTATTCTGTTAGAACCTTGGCGCGTGATACCACTTGTTGGTTCCAAAATCAGAGTGCAAAAATGTGCAACAGAAGGTAATGTATATGCAGCGGAAGTAAGTAGACAATTGCACTTGTTTAACTAAAATAGAGTATAGTCAGTTTTGTGTGTTTGAAAGAGTTAAGCTTAGTCCTGTCCTGGTTAAGTCAGTTTCACAAGTATATATTCTTCAATACTGAGAAGTATTGAAGGTTTCAAAGTCAGTTTGTGAAACAGAAAAATAGAACAGTAAGTAAATAAAGTTGTAAATGAACACACAGGATTTATAGTGGTTCAGATCTCAATATCCCACATCCATTCTTCAGACCTAAGGTCTGGATAATTTACTAAGTTAGTACAAGCCTCCTTACGATCTATACACAGTCCGATGGCACCTCCGTCCTCCGGTCAGCTGTGGCACTCGCCTAGGAACTCCTTGCAAACTCAGTCTTCAGGTTGAAGTGGGGAAGCACCCCGCAGCCTCCTTCTCGGTGGTTGGATGTTTACTTGTTCTTCCCAGAACTCAGGTGGTTGGCATACGCCCGTGAAAATCACAATCCCAGACTAGGAAACTGACTGCTATGAATATATCTCAGAAAGATATATTCACCAAGAAGAGCTTCAGCCTCGTGCTAGGAGAAATTATCACGGTGGGTAACTTGAGTCGGAGACTTAAGTCTCTTGTTAGAGAACACGGAAACTTAGAGAGTTTTGCAGAGAGATGGCCTGAACGATTGCCCTTGTCTTCTTAAAAATATCAGATTTTGAATTTTGTTCACGTAACCTATTAAGGTTGGAAGGGCTGGCCTTTATATAGAGGAGGACCTATGGCAATTTGAATTTCTATCCGTTAGACACATAAATCCAGACGTTGGACTCATGGATTATAATGTCCAATCGTAGCCCATGCCTTAGGTCTCCATTCTGCTCTGGAGCGTCAGTGTACGTTACTCTAACTTTATGTCGGACTTTTTTTCAGCCCGAGGGATCTTAGTTTGGATAACCTCATACTGACTTGGGCATATATGAATGCCTGAGTCTGACTGAGCTTCGATATCTTTCGAAATGCTCATTCTTTAAAGGTAGAGGCTCTGATAGTGACTATTAAAAGTTAGTACAGCTTTGCCCTCATACTGACTACCTAGGGTCAGTATGGTAAATCCTCTTGCTGACTAACCATAGTCAGTATGGAAAACGCCCTCATACTGATTTCTCCTTATCAGTATGGAAATCCCTTGAACTGACTTCCCCTTAGTCAGTTCGAGAAAGCCCTCATACTGACTTCTCCTTGTCAGTATGATAGGACCTTAAATTGAGTGCTCCAACACAGTTTTAGGTCAAGGCTAGGCGTGATGATAGTCAGTTCTCGAGCATTTCCTTGCTCGATCTTCAGCCAAAGTTCTATTACAACTCAATTTGATCCTATACAAGGATTACAAGATTAGAACTCTATAAACTGGAAATACTGACTAAGATGGCTTACAATCTTTAACCCACCAAAAAAATTAAAAAGCAAGGAAGGAATTCTCTAAAAAAGAATCCTAACAACATCTTTTGTCAGAAAAGGACGTAGCATATGCAGAACTCCCGTCAGAATAAGAGACGCCTTAGATTGGACATCCCCAATCCGTCTCTAAACGACTACAATTTTGAAACGCTCTTATCTCGTTTATAAATAGACGAAGCGCTCAGAGACAAAAGATATAGAAACAAGAATAAAGCAATGAAACTCTGTGCAAGTGAAAATTCAAGCATTTCTATCGCAAAGGCTAAAACTTAGCTAACCGCGTGTTATTTTTTTGAACTCGAGACTCTTAGCTTTCTCAGCTTGAGTTATTTTCTTGGTGTTCTTTCTTTCCGAGAAAGAACACAACAATCACTGCAGATTTCCAGCAGTGATTATCACAGGCGTCTAGCCAACCACTTCGATAGTTCGGGAGGATCTATAAAGCTCTCAACATCTAGAGGAGGCTGCATGGTATGCGCACACTCCAAGTCTGCGAAGCCGAAGGAGCCAGAGGCATGAACGAGTGAGCTAGTGGATTGGCAGACATTGACATCTACCAGCTAGCGATAGATCGCAAGACCATTCTGTAACTGAGACTTAGTGAATTTCCAGACCATGGTCTGAAGAGAGAACGTAGGACATATTGTCCGAACCTCTATAAATCCTTTGTTCTTTACTGCTCTCTATTTTCTTGCAAGGATTTTGAAATTCAACGCATTTTAGTGTTGTATTTGAACTGAATCTATATTCCAAACTCGCTAAGAACTGATTTTACAAAAACATAAATCAGTCAAGAATCACCAGTTTGTGAGTCAAATTTGTTCTTAAAATTTATGTTGTGCATTGTACTTACTCTGATCCCAAAACCAGAAACAACAATATGGAACATGGCAAGAATCAAGCATAAAATGGACAAGTTATCCCATGTAGGGGTGTGTACGGTCCGGTTTGGCCGGTTTAAGGGGCAAAGTATGGACCAAACCAATATGTACGGTTTGAAATTTTCACAAACCAAACCAGTCAAATAATTATTTCAAACCAAACCGGCCAAACCATATTTAAACGGTTTGGTTAGGCTGATTTAAACGGTTTGAAGATTATTCAACTAAAAATATTAAAAAAAATGAAACTTGTATATCAATTTTATTATTAGAAATTAATGAAAGAATGATACACAAAATAAAACTAATATAAATATGTATCGTTTGTCATTAATTATAAATATGAGATAAGTAATAAATAAATAATATTATGGTTGCAAGAAACAATTATATATAAGTTGATTTATAGGGTTATAATTCGAAAGAATATAAGCATCGAACATATATATCAATATAATTGATATTTTAGCTTTCTATCAAACCGTGCACACCCCTAATCCCATGGAGTAGTTGATAGTAAAACTATAAAAAGGAAGAAGAAATTAATTTGGGCACAAAACAAAGTAGAGAAGAAAAATAAATAAAGAGTTGAGGTAATTAGGTAAGGATTTAGGGAAATAAAAATATAAAAAGACAGCGGGGGCAATTTCGTCAACATGAATACATTAATTAGGATTTAGGTATCGAATTTTATACAGAAAGTGATTATGAAATTATATTTTAATTCCCACTTGACACATATAGATTTTGCAGATAATATTCGGGTCCACGTTGTCTGCCTCGTTTAAGATATTGTGTTAAATGAACTCCAAAAACATATAAAATAAAGTCTAAATTATCTGAAATAGCCATTTTCTTATAACACATATCAATTTTAGCCACTTTTATTAACTCATTGCAATTTTAGCCAAAAGTACAATTTTTAGCCTTGGAATTTAGTTTACAAATCATTTGATTGCAATTATTCTGACTTATATGTCTAATCTTTTAGTTAAAATTTGTTGTTAATTAATTTTATAGATTTATGAACCAAAATCTATTTATTTACCCACGAAAATAATTAATTAGGGTAGCTATCGGCATTTTTAAAAATTAAAATGGAAAATACTGGTCTCACTCGTATTTTTTTTAATTTAAAATTCGTTTAAAATGTTGACTGTGGGGGCCACATGAGTGCGAACCGAGTGGGAACGGTTGCGACTCGGTCGCACTCAATTAATATTTTAATTGAAAAAATTGTGGGTCCCACATGAGTGCGAACCGAGTGCGACCGAGTGGGAACGGTTGCGACTCGGTCGCACTCAATATATTTTTTTATTTATATATTTTGTGGGTCCCACCGAGTGAGACCCGAGTGCCACCGAGTGGGATCGGTGGCGACCCGGTCTCACTCAAGAAAATTTTTTTTTTCATGATTTTAAATATATATTTAAATTTTAAAATTCTAATTCTTCCTATTTAATTTATAAAAATCTATTTGGTATACGTTTGAGTTGATTTTGCATGAGAATTTTTTAACTTATTTTGCTATTGCATATTAGTGCAATAAAGTGTTCAAACATATTGATATGATGAGTCCTTGCACACTGCATACCTTTGATATAGGTTGTTGGAAATATTATGTGAAGAGTAATGAATCGTACATGATATTTTTGAAAATTTAAATCAATTCATTTTTTTTTATTTGATCAATTGTATTTCCTTCAACTATTTGCCAACACTCTTTATAACTTATATAATTGAAGTGAAGTTTGTGGTGGCATAAACATTTCTTCGCACTACGGCTTTTGTTTCACTTTCACTTTCAGTCTCCGTCTATCTTCATCAAAATATATTCTTTTGTTTCGCAAAATGGAGAATTGGTGCAACGTAATTCTTCACTACAATGGGCAATGGGATGACTCGTGCAACTACATTGGCGGACAAGAACGACTGGTTTATATACCAATCGCCAACATTTCCATAGCCGCATTAAGAAGCAACATTCAACTTATTTTTGATGCGGAAGCCATACTCGGTGAGTACAATATTTATTACACTGCCCAATCCCGAAGTGGCAGATCAATAAAATCGTTGTTGGTGACGGATCTAGAGCTTCAACGATTGATTGCTCTTTATTCGGAGCCGCATGTTTATATTGTTATGAATTATACGGCGAGTACCGGTGTTGGGACTTCACATCGGGAGCCATCCCCATACCGACCGTTTTTTTCATCTTGCAGTCCACCATCGTACCAGCATTTTAGTCCAGGTTTGGAAGATCTACAAAGATTTGGGGACTCATTAGTTTTTGGTACGTCATCAGAAGGTGGTTCTCAGAGCTCCCAAATACCCAACTTAAATGATGAGCCTCCCCATGAAGAATACGAGCAGACACACGAGGAGGAGGAGGAGGAGGAGAACATAAATACCGATCACCACACAACAGGTGAGGGTCGTGTTGTTGACTCTAATGATGAATTGGAGGACGAGGATTCCGAGGAGGAGTCAAGTGATGATGAAGATTTCATCAATTCTGATGCATTAAAGAATTTTACGGTGGCTGAGTTTTCTGCATGAATCCGATCAGTTGGTGGAATGAGTGCGTTTATATCCAATCTTATGCCAACCCATCCTCTCCCGAATTCATGTCATGTTGAAGGCGATCTAAATAATTGGCTAGTTCCAATTATATCGTTGGATTCATCACAGTCACCAGTGGTACGAGATGTTGCAGCCATACTAGATCGGGAACTTTCATTGGGCTCTATCTTCTATACGAAGGACGATCTTCTAATTGTCGTATCTCTATTGCATATGGAGCAACGTGTTGAATTTAAAGTGGTGCGCTCATCTAGTACTCGCGTTGAGTACACTTGCAAACGAAGTGCCTCTTGTTCGTTCTTCATACGGGCATCATGCAGAGGTAGTTGCTGGATCGTACGCAAGTTCCATCGTAATCATGATTGCGTTAACAATCTTGCAGGCATAGGATCCCGGAATGTCCGTTCCAAAGCTGTTGCCGCGTATTTTGCACGAAAGATGCGTCGGCAAGGATCAATCGTAAAACCCCGTGAAATTATGACGGAGTTGCAGGCATCATTTGGGATCCGTACTAGCTATGGCGTTGCACTAAAAGCTCGAAATGCAGCAATTTCGATGATCTATGGTGGTATAGAAGATTCTTTTTCTATGCTGCCCAAATATCTGGAGGTGTTAAGACAATACAATCCAGGTACTTTAACAGATTTGGAGATTGATTCCGATGGAAGATTTCATCATTGTTTTGTTGCTCTAGGTGTTTCACGGACGGCGTTTCAGACCGGGTTATTAAGACCGATTATCGTTGTTGACGCCACTCATTTGAAGGGTAGAAACAAAGGCGTCTTATTTGTTGTTGTCACTAAAGATGGTAACGAACATGTCTTTCCACTTGCTATTGGTGTCGGCAGCATCGAGAATGATGAGTGTTGGAAGTGGTTCATGTCTCGATTACGGATTTCTTTTGGATGTACAGATCAAATGTTGATTGTATCCGACCAACACATTAGCATCTCCAATGCGATCAGTGAAGTGTATCCTGGTGTGCCACACGGCTTACGTTTTTACCATCTTCTAAATAAAATGACAGGGTACGGTAAGGACATTGCTGCGCTGTACCAACGTGCTGCTTACGCTTACCGATCGGCAACATATCAACAGGCGATGGAAAGAATCAATCAGAAGAAGCCAGCAGCCTTTCAGAAACTATTGGAGGTAGGACCAGATTGATGGGCTAGGTCGCAATGTCCTGTACGTCGATATAGTTTCTTGACATCAAATGCAGCTGAGGTTTTCAATGCTCGCTTACTGGATGCCCGACGTTTGCCTATCTGCTCTATTATTGACACCTACAGAGGTATTCTTGAAAAATGGTTTGATGAAAAAAGAGCGAAGGCATCTGCGCGCGAGGATATCTTGACGGAGGAGGCTGTTGCAAAATTAACACCGTTAGTAGAACTCTCGCATACATATTCAGTGGTACCCATTTTAGCAATGAAAATGAAGGTGAATTAAGGAGAAAGAACTTGGAGGGTTGATCTCGAGTTATCTATATGCGATTGTCGTGAGTTGCAACTGGACCTCATCCCGTGCTCGCATGCGGTTGCGGCAATTAGGTAAACGTATTTAAGTTAATTTTCATTTTATAATATGTTATTAACTTAATCATAATTGTGACAGTCATGTTGGGTTGAACCCGTACGACTATGTAAGTCATTACTATAAGACATCAACTTGGCGAGAAATATATGGTGGAGTCGTGCAGTCACTGCCACCGCAAGACGAATGGGATGTTTCTGCTGAAGCAAGTTCGTTGTGTGTCTTGCCTCCAATCATCTCTCGTCAAGCTGGACGACCTAGATCTCGTAGACGCCCATCAGGTGCCGATATTGGTCAGTCTTCAAGTAGTAGGCAACGCGCTCAGAAAAAATGCAGCATATGCAGATCTGAAACACACACTAAGCGCACATGTCCAGATCGAACTACGAACAATTAGTGGATTTCGACTTTGTTTGTAATGAATAACATCATCTCGTTTGTTGTAATGAATAAAATGAAGTGTTTGTCGATGAATAAACCCAAATCCAAGTACAAATCGATTCAAATACAAACATGTCCAAAATGAAACCAAACTCAAACAGTGTTTAGGTAAAACATCATAGCTAGATATTTCCTATATCTAGGTATATTGTCAACATTTTCCATCCATGCAATAGTAGGCACTCCGAATGCTTTCTGATCCATGTGCGCACAAGCGAATATATCGTGAAGGCTGATCCTGCACCTGCTCCTGATCCGGCAACCTCTCCATCTCAGGTCTCCGGCTAGACTCGGCAACATCATCACGTCTACATCCATAGCTACGGAATGCACGTTCAACCGCAGCTGGCACTACAACATTCACCGCAGCAGTAACAGCTGAAGCTACTGTATCTCGGATCAGCGCAATCAATCTCCGTGATCCACGAAATCTCCTAGAATCACCAGAGGACCCACTAGATGAAGAACCATGTCGGGTCGAACGATTGCGCCTACGAGATCCTCTGGAGTCCTGTGGATCCTGCCGTCCTCCCTCACGAGACCCTCCAGCCAGATTATGCCCCTGATCATCATCATCGTCTCCCCCTAAACCCTCATGACCAGCATTGGACCCCTCATCATCATGTCGCCCCTCATCATAATGTCGCCCCTCATCAGCATGTCCACTTCCTCCTGCATGGGGTGCTCGAAGAAACAGAATAGGGAGACCGTCATCTCGTCTCCTGGTTGGGCGTACTGGATTCTCAGGCATGTGAAATGGCACGCCAATGGGATTCTCTTGCTGACTAGACATATAATATGCACAGCGCTCCTCCTCAGCAGTAGGAAATAGAAAAGGCAAGGATGACAGCTGCAATAAGAATAAAATTGTAAGTAAATATATTTAAAAATCTAAAAATATTTATCGTAATTACTTACACTCGGATCAGCAAAAAAAGTACTCCAATTCTTAGCCTCTGGCCTGCTAAACTTCCAATTCAAAAATCTTGGAATAACCGTCGGCGTATTCACTGTACAACATTCAGCTCCCAGTTTCGGAATGGCCTCGTAAGACCATACCTACACAAATAAATGTCCTAGTTAATTAAAATTATCTCGCAACAATGAAGCAATAAACGTTATAATAATTTACCTGCAAAGCCCAAATCGGTCCACCAAGATGAAAGCTTTGACCAAGTTCAGCAACTGTGGTGGGAACATATGCGATATAATGAAGTAAAGACTGATACGCGTATGCACCCCATGGAAATCCACACCAAATATCCCACCTATCAACTAATTCATACATCCAGGGATCAATCTTGCGCTTCTCCGAATACCCAAGTACGAAGTACCATAATGCTAGGAGATTAGCCACCTTCAAGTACAAGTCATGTCTAGTTTTATCTACTTTGGTATCCTTGAATAGGCCTAACAAATCCCTCGCACTAATAGACCTACCACCACAAAAATGTACATAAACTGTAGTACTAGATGGGTCATAATGTCCAGAAACATCAAAACTACTAGATCCAAACATAAAACCAGTCACTAGGGCAAACTCCGTCACTGAGAATCTAATAGGCTGACCACCAAACCATAATTCAGATGGGTTGGGAGATCTAATTTGGTAACTTAATAATTCTAAAAGTGCTTGAGATGCACTTGGACCCTGCTTTTTCCAATTTAATAAGTTCCCAAAAGGTCCATTCTTAAACTGTTCTACCAACTGCCCCCCTCCTACAGACCGTAATGTTACATCTATGTGATCTAATACCGAAACTTTAGTGCATAAGTTTATTTTACTAGATGCACCATGTAACTCACGTCTAACCCATTCAATCTGCACATATAATACCATAACAATTAAATAATGATAAATTATTCCTAAAAACTACAAAAAATTCCAAATAACCATTAAATCAAAAAACAAAACAATTTCTTCAAATAAACAATTAAATCTACACATATAATTAAAATAAACCAATAAATAAAAAATACATTTCAAATGTGAAAAGCACGATTACATCTACCTAATAAACCGCAAATATAATAATTCAACCATTACCCTAATAAACAAAAAATAAATTAAAATTCATAGATTAAATAATCCACAAATTACCCTAATAATAGACACAAATTTCCATCAATATACACACTAAATTAACCAAACAATTATTCAACAATTACACTTAAATAATTCAACATTTATCAACAATATAAATCCAAAAAAAAACACACTTCAAACAAATTAATAACACACGATTTTCACTAAAATATGCTTAATTCATGAAATATATAGAACAAAAAATCAATATTAGGAAATAACCTCATAACTAGCGGCCATGGCGACGGCGACGGAGACAACGACGGCGACGGCGACGGTGCTGGACGGGCGGGGGTGCTCGACGGCCGGCAGGTGTTGGAGGGAACGAGTGCGATTCTGAGTGTTAAAAAAAACGACGAATGCGAATGGGGGGGACCAAATGTAGGGTTTCACATTAATATTTGACTGATATATTATTTTTTTAATATTTTGACCGAGTCGCACTCGGTCGCACTCGGAGTCGCTACCATGTCGGCCACTTTCTCTGAGTCACGTGTCAACAGAGAGTCGCACTCGGGTCGCATTCGGCGTCGCACTCGATTTTTTTTTTTAAATCGGTTAATTTTTATTAAATTGAGTATTTATATTTTTTTAAATATTTTTACTGAATCACACTCGGTCCCTCCAAGATTTTTACTTATATATTTATTTTTATTACTTTTGTCAAATCTCAAAATTCAAAAAACCTGAAAAGTATGACACATATCTGAAAAAAAGTACTTTTGGCCATTTTCGTGAGATGTACATAAAATTGGCTAAAATCAATATGTGTTATAGCCAAAATGGCTATTTCATGATTTCTCTCTAAAATAAAGATACAAGAAAAAACTAAAATCAAGATTAATAAACTGTTTGAATTAAAATAAATTATAAATTATTTAACTTTCATTAAAAAAACTAAAAGAATCTGTTAATTAAAATCAAGATTAATAAACTGTTTGAATTATAAATTATGTGATTTTAAATGTAGCTACGTTTTTGCTCAACATAGTCATTCTTATAAAAATAAATTAAATTATTATATAATATTATAATTATATCCTTATAACTCCTAATTTAAATCTTAATTTTAAAAAATAGAAATCAAAACGCATAGCCCATCTTCACTACCAGAAAATTTCCGTGTAATGTTCCTCCATGACATCTCAACTGTCACCACAATCCCCATCAAAAGCAATAGGTCTAAAAGTACTTCCACCTTCGTTGATGTTGCCATCGCAGACGGTGAAATCTACACCAGAAGCTTCAATTCTTACTGCAAGGGCGTCTTCCCCTCCCTCATTCTCATTCCCATAATTGAACTGTCATACTCTTCTTCTTCAAATCCTTCGTCATCATTGCTATTGTCTATGAAAATAGTCCACAAGCGATAGAACAGAGATATAAGGGATTGATTCCAAAATACTGCCGGAATTCCTCCTGACAAATTTATTGGCTAGACTGAACTTATCATCATCAACATTGCTTGAAGTAATCATCATCCAGTCCCTTAAATCTAAATTACTCTCACACTAAACTCATCAAAAAAGAAAAAAACAAGAATCTCCGAAGAATGAAGAATAATGCATAGTAATAATGTATGGTACAACTGAAAAATATTCATCATGTACGTTGAAGACACGATCATAGAGGTCAAAGCCCGCGGCAATGTAGCAGCCACACCAAGGGTGGTGATTGTATTTCACGGTTATGATTTTGGGTTAGGGGTGTGCATTCGGTCGGTTCGGTTGAGAACCGACCGAAATTTTGAAAACCGATTAAACCGAACCGCATAAGAAAATCGACCGATAACCGAACCAAAAATCTTTAGAACCGAACCGAATAATTCGGTTCGGTTTTCGTCGGTTCGACTTTAACCGAACAGCAGCCATATTATTTTTAAAAAATTCTGCAAATTTCGAATTTCACATCACATTTTCAGAAATAATTAACATAAAACATAACATGAAGACGAGCAGGCGGAGCAATCGAAGACGAGCAGACGTGAAGACGAGCAGGCTTTTTGCCGGGCACCGGTTGCCGGCTGCGTGCGTGAGAGCGAGAGGGGAGGTCGGGCGAGCGACAGTTGAACGACACGAGACTAAGAGAGGAGGAGCTGGAGGGCGAGAGGGCAGCGCCGGAACAGGAGTGGGCGAGAGGGGCGCCGGTGGGTGCGGAGGGCTAGAGGGGGAGGGGCGGCGGAGGGTGAGAGGGACGACGGGAGTCGAGGGTTTCGGTTTTGTGAATGGGGAATGGGATTGGGAATAGAATTTAGAATTTAGGTTATTATTATTATTATTATATTATACTCCCTCCGTCCCATAGGAATTGTCCACATGGGATCTGGCACAATAACCAATGTAGTAGAGATATATAAAATTAATATTTTATTAGTGAGTGTGTATTAATTTTCCATTTTAGGTAAGGGGACAATTCGTGTGGGACGGACGAAAAAGGAAAGAGAGACAATTCGTGTGGGACGGAGGGAGTATTATATATATATATATATATATATATATATATATATATATTAATTTATAAATATTATTTAAAACTGGTTCGATCGGTTTGTTCGGTTCCGAAAGATGGAACCGAAAACCGAACCAAATAGGATCGGTTTTGATTTTCAAAAACCGAGAACTGAACCGATTTTTTAAAAACCGAACCAAACCGACCAAATATCTTCGGTTCGGTCGGTTTTTTCGGTCCGGTTCAATTTTTGCTCACCCCTATATGGGGTTATAAGTTTTAGTTTTATTTTTTTTAATTAAAATATTAATTTGGGGTTATAAAGTTAGAATTGTAATATTATATAATAATTTAATTTATTTTTTTAAAAGTGGCTATGTTGAAAAAAATGTAGCTGTATTTAGAATTACCCTTATAAATTAATTGAGTGTCGCAAAAATTTGAGATTTCTTTTACGAATCACTTGATTATCATAAAAATATTTTAGTTATTTTTATGATCTCTGTCTCCAATTTATTTTTCTCATATGCAAAATTTCCCTCTAAATTATATGGATTCTCATCTGATGTCATATTTCTTTTTTTGTTAAATCAATAGTTGTTATTTTAATATTTATCGATCACATTGAAAATCTTTAATTGCTTTTCTCTCTATATATATATATTGGATTCAATAATAAAAGTTAATTTATATTACATAAGAATAAAATTACATCATTTATCTGAAAAATAATACTGTAAATGAAAACTTTTCAAAATCTCATATATAATTTATTTATTTGTAAGTTATGCTTAAATACGGCTACATTCATATATATATATATATATATATATATATATATATATATATATATTATAGTTAGGAGAAAATATCATATTCATTTTTTGAGAAACTAACACTTTTATCTCAGTTATAAGTAAAAAGAAACTAAAATTTATTCTTATTTAATACAAAAGTGTCACATTTGCTCCGCATGATTCTTGTTTCTATATAATATTATCGTTCCGATTCGCGTGACATATATCAGAATATAATATAAAATGAAAGTGATCCCACAATAGTGGTATAGTTTTGTTTCTGTATTTTTCAAAATTAAATTAGAATAGTAAACTAAATAGTGGTATAGTTTTGTTTCTGTATAGTTTAATGTTTGATGATGTAAATTCCCTTTATAGAATTCATTTTAACGATGTTAGAACTTTGTCCCACATCGACCTGTTACTGAGTTGAACTTATGTATAAATTGTGGTTTGATACCCTCTCCCTTTGAACTAGCTTTTGGGGATGAGTTCTGCCCAAAGCACGTTTAACATGGTACCAGAGTAAGGGTTTCGATTGTCCGTCACCCACGCCCTCCTCCTCAGCGGTGCACGTCGATGGCTATGTGTAACATCTTCCCGGCGCGCGTGTAATTAACTGCATTGTGTCTTCTTCAGGCGCACCCTTCCTTGCGCCGCCTCCTTCGTTGCCCAGTGTTGTTGCTGCATCACCTCCTTCCTGCGTCGCCCTTTTGTTGCTGACCGAGTCACCTTTCTTGTTGTTGGTTGCGTCACGTTCACTTGCTACCTCTACATATTATTTTGGTCATTCAACTTCTGCTTTCATTTTATATTTGTTATTCACGTAAACTTGGTTTGAGAATTTGAATGCCTTAGTTTTGGGTCACTTTTGCACCTCTGTTGCACCTCATAAAAAAAAAAGAGCGAACGTTGATTGCTTCTGAAATTACTTGATTAGTTGATTATGGATCGTATAGATGTGCATGCTCCCATTAATGTTGTTTTTTCGGGGGATAATTATGCTCTATGAATGCAATCCATGAAGAGCTTTCTGATTGGTAGGAAGTTATGGCGTATTGTGATTGGTGATGTGATTTCTCCTGTTCGTCCTACTCGTGAAGGAGACGTTGATCCAACTCCAGAGGCTCTTGAAGCCTATTCTGATAAATTTGAAGATTAGGAGAGTAAGAATCATATAATTCTTACTTGGTTTCGGAATTCATCTATTTCAGCTATACATGTGCAACTTGCTCCCTATGATGTTGCAAAGGAAGCTTGGGATTTATTGGCTGCTCGCTTTTAGACTACTGGCTTAACTCACTACTATCAGCTTGTGAGCACTTTACATTCATTGAAATAAGAGCCTGGACAGTCAGTGAATGAATTTCTAGCACAAACTCAACTTTTACGACATCAATTGTGACAGGCTAACATCAAGCAGGATCACTTGGATTTGATCGAACTCTCATGGCTCTTCGACCAGAGTATGAGGCTGTGCAAGCTTCTCTTCTACATCGCCATCCATTGCCTACACTTGATGCGACAATTCAGGAAATTACCTTTGAGGAGACTCATCTTCGACTGAGTAGGTTGCCTCAGTTTGACTCTGCTTTGGCGGTTTCTCATCAGACTTCTCCTGCTTCTCTTTATCATTCACAACCATCCTCTTCGGGTGTATGTATGATTTGAAAGAGTTCGGAGCACACCTATCATGTTTTTCCTAAGGTGGAGTGTCATATTTGTCATGCATTAGGTCACATTGCTCTGTCTTGTCCTAACAAATCACAACGTTCGGGTGGAGCACAATGATCTAGTGGAGCTGTCTCGAGACCTCGGGGTACTCGTGGGTCTTTTTCACCTGTTGTTCCTTCAGTCACTACTATTGTAATAAAATTTAATAGTATGTTTATAATTTATAATGTTTTAGTTAGGTTTGTAAATGAACCAAACTGTTTAATTACTCCGTTCTTGACTCGATAAAAGCTCGTTTGAGCTCATTTGTTAAATGAATCAAACTTGAGCATCATAATATTCGATTTGTGAGCAATTTTGTTTAGACACAGTTCCGGTTCGAAACCACTAGTTCCGATTCCGAAAGTGTGGAACCTTAACCGGCCCGCCACTGTAGTTGTTCCGGTTCCGAACTGTCGAACCGCTGGTTCGAACTTTTTTAATTAATTAATTAATAAATTAAATTAATAAATGATTTGCTTCTTAAATAACAATTGAAAATTAAACTACAACTGCACTTTACATCTAACACCTAATGTGTTATATAAACATAAAAAACTTTGTTATGTTTAAGAATATTATTGAATATTTTATTTTCAAGTTTTGTTTGAAATCTTGCTCTAATACATAGCAAGAAAAATAGATAAAAATATTTTTATCTATTTTTCTTGCTATTTATTAGAGCAAGTCTTCAAAACAAAAACTTGAAAATTAAATATTATACAACTTCTATAACTTCGAAAGCTTTTGATGATATAGAACAAATTCGATGAGAGAAGTGAAGCACGACTATATTTTAAATTTTCAAATCTTTTTTTATGAACTTGAGAATTGAGAGATGAAAGAGTGAAAGAAGAGATAAATTGAGAGAGTGGACTAGTAGAGAGAATATAAGAGTAGAACAAATAGAATATTGCACTAATTGAGAAATAAAGTTTGAGAGATTTGAGATTGAGGTGTGAAAATGAGTGAAGGGGTGTGGGTATTTATAGAAAATTTTGGGGTGAAAAAACCAACCAAACTGCCGGTTCCGGTGGTTCGGAGTGACGTGGCAACTTCTCATTCACCATTTTTTTCTTCTAAAAGTAGCTGTTATAAATTACGGTTCGGAACCGGCGTTTCAGAACCAGATTTCAATTTTTTTTTTAAAAAAAAGTGATGATTCAACGGTTCGGAACCACTGGTTTCGAACCTTGAACCGACGGGCTGGTTCAGGGCCGGTTCTGATTCGAAGTGACCACCTCTAAGTTTGTTAGTTGAAACTAGTAAGAAATAAAAATAATTAATTATATAAAATAATTTTTTCATGATTTAAAAGTAACAATAATATAAATCTTTCAAGTAATGAGAAAGTTTTAAATTTGAGCATGAATATTGTTGAGGTTCGATTTGAATAAAGAATCGGAGCCCCGAGAACAATAAATAGTACGAAAATAATACAAGGAATAAGCGAACTCGACTATCTGTGATGAAATACAAATAATATGATCGACTAATCCATCTAACTATTTGTTGAGTTTGATGAAAAAATGTGATAGTGTAGTTACAAATTGCGGGTGTGATCTGAGTGAATAATCCGTCCTTGTTTCAACAGCTTGAGGGGCCATTTATAGGAGTTGCTTTGCTCCTAGGGTTTCCGCGCCGTTCTCAACTACTTGAGGTCGAGCCCGCGGATCTCGGGATGGTTGGTTGATCGTGGGAGCTTAGCGGTTCCAAATCCCTTGCGTGATAGCCGTTGGTTCGCCCGTTGGTCTTTGTCCGTTGGGAGAGGCACACAATTTTATGTCGAGCTTCTTCCTTTGCCATAAAAAGTGTCATCGAGCTTGCCTGAACAACCAACAGTGCTGATCGATCTTCTTTTAGCACTATTCGAACCACTTCTATTATGCGAACTGTTGGTTACTTGATCTAACCCAGTTCGAACTGAGCGTTCTTCTCACACATGGGTCGATAATGGGCCCGACCTATAGTCAAGCCCTCACCCGGTGCTTTTGCTGGGTCGGATCCAGTCCGGACCTCTAACAATAGCCCCTTTGACTTAGTCGGTTAGGTTTGTCGCAACCGGTTAAGTCAAAATTAATGGTCCGATATACGGAGGTATTTCCCAGGTTGTGGCCCTTCGGACCGCCTCGGGGGTGGTCCGGTATTATTCGGGTGCTTTTCGAGCACCTCTTGGCTTCAAGGACCGATTCCTCTGTGGGGGTCCCAGTCCGTGCAGCCCCAGGAAGCTGCTACGGGTGCTGTCGCTGCGGGCCCGAATCCGTGGCATTTGTTCGAGGCAGTTCGGGTTCTGCCTTATTAATTTTTCTGGCCACCTTGTGAGCCCCAGCGAACTCGGAGGGTTCGGGTTTAGGGTCTTGTTGCAAGATTTTGGGGTGCCTAACCCTTGATGAATTATTCGAGGCCTTTGAGCCTCGGAGCAGTTCTTTTCGAACTCTTAGCTGGCGAAATATTTACGCGCAGCGGTTTGAATTTCTGGCGGCAAAAGGCCGATGGCAGTTTTGTAATAATCGTGGGTGGTTTGGGTAGTTTTGGGGCAGTTGGAGGGACGCTTGAGTATAACTTCCCATCAACGCGTCATTTACGTTACTTTTCCCGAAACTACTCTCTCTCTCTCTCTCTCTCCCTTGCGATCTCCGGTGAGACTTCGATTCAGCTTTCGGCGATCAAGATTCCGTTGTTGTCGTGACTCTTTGGACGATTCTCCCTTCTTCTCTCATTCCACAGGTAAAATCGGCGGTTCCTTTTTAGTTCTGATGTGTTTTCCCTTTTTCCTTCCTCTTGTTGGTTTTTACGGTTGTTGTCTCCGTCGTCGGAACTGGCTTTGGTGGGGAGTTAGGCTGACCGGGGCTCGTACCTCCCCTTTTTCCTTTTCTTTCTAGGTTACTTTTTTCAATTGTTTTTGATGAGTTCTGACCCCCAAGATCGTGAGGGTTCGGTGCCGCCTTTCACTCCTTTGCCGCCTAGGGTTTTTAATGCCCAGGATTTCACTGGTCCCGACTGGAGTATGCTGTTCCAAGGGCCTGAGAGGGCTAGTCCCAGCCGAGCCATGCTGCTCTTAGTTCAGAATCTGACTCGGAGGATAATAGGGTTTTGGTCGAGGCGTTCGGGGGGCTGGAGCGGACGGTTACAGGCGGCGAGACCGGTGGTTCTGGCCGGGTAGCCGGTGATGAGGGCGAAGAGCCTGAGGAAGTGGCGGAGGAGCCCGAGCTGGCCGGAGACTACGTCCCTCCGGAGGATTGGCGTACCCACCTGGTGCTGGGCGCTGTGTCTTCGGTCACCAGGGAGGCTTTGTGGGCTCTGGCGGACACCGTCCCAGTCAAGGAGGTGAAGTACTGCATACCCCGCCAGTCGAACCGATGTTTCGACCCTCCTCCCGGCCATGTGGCATTTTATACGGCGGTGATAGAGAATGGGGTAGGATTGTCGGTGCATCCCTTCTTTTCGGAGGTGTTGGCCTCCTACAACCTTTCCCCTTTCCAGCTCGCACCGAACTGCTGGTGCCATCTGGTTGGGGTTTTTCTGATGTGGATGGACCTCGGGTTGGGGTGCCCGACAGTCTGGGAGTGGCATTACATGTACCGCTTCAACCAGTGCACCGACAAGCACTACTATTACTTCACTCGGTGGTCCACTGGGACATCGACGCTGATCAAGAAGCCCCCATCAAACTCACCGGGTTGGTGGACGAGCTTCTTCTACCTTAGGATGAATGAAGAGCGTCCTGAGTTCATCCGACACGGCGGTGTCCCGATCCGTGGGTTTCTGGTTCCTTGCGAACTGGTTCTAATATTACTTTCCTTTTCTCTGACCTTTTATTTTTGTTCTCCTGCAGATCATCCTTGCCCGGCGCTTTTCCCGGAGGAGCAGGCCAGGGTAGACCGGGCCTACGACGTTATTGTCGGTGACAGGGAGTGGGCTGTCGTGCAGAACGGGCGCTTTGTCACTTTGACCACCTACCTCACTGGGAAAGGGGAGTTGTACGCCCTGCCAGCAGAAATGACACGGCGTCGCCCCAACGTTCCCCCGGACAGGGTAGCGGCGGCTCTCAGGGACGAAAAGAGAGCTCCAAAACGGCCGGAGCTCGAGAAGAAGATCCCACCTCCTCCGATTCCTCCACCGCCCTTCCAGCCTCAGGAGGTGGTATTGGTCGAGACGTCCCACCTCCAATCCCGCCAGGAGGTTCCGCAGAGGACCGACGACCGGGAGAGGCAGAAGGAGAGGAGGTCGGAGGAGTCCGACCGCCGTGGCCGCCACCGCTCTGGAGACCATGGATCGAGGCGGGAGGACCTGGACAGGTCCGTTGTCCCCGTTACAACTCCGCCAGATCCTGTGGTGGATGCGTTCCTGGTCCGTGCGCATCAGATGTTGACCAACCCTTCTGCCGTGGACCAGGCGGGGACTGCCCAAGCGCGCCTGGCGCGGTACCAGCTCCTCTAGCTCCAGGTTCGAATTTCAACCTAGGTCATCATTTTCTCCATCGTGCGTTGTCTCTGACTTTTGTTATGGTTCGCAGGCTCAGATGGAGCTCGACGCTATCCGTCGCGAGCTCGACATGTTTGGTGATAAGTGCGTCGGGGAGATCTTCACTCTTCGCAAGGAGCAAGACTCCTTGAAGAAGTATGTGGATTCCCTGAACGAGAAGCTCAATCAGGCGGAGGATCGAGTGGCCGCGGCGGAGGGAAGGGCTGAGGCGGCGAAGAAGGAGGCGGAGGCCACCCAGGCCGAGCTCGAAGGCGCTTTTTGGGTGGCTTCGGAGGCGAGAACGGACGCGCTGAAGCTGGCTGCGGACCTGAAGGTGAGGAACGATCAGCTCCTCTCTCTCGACTCTCGGCTAAGGACTCAGCGTGAGAGTTACACAGCCGAGGTGGCGAAGTACGAGGAGCGGATCACCCTCATGCAGACGGGTGAGGGACTGGATTTCGGGACCCTCATCACTTCCCCTCACTTCGCCGAGATGTATGAGGTATGCCTCCTTACGAATTTATCTCTATCAAACTGCCTTGATCAATCTAACCTTCTTGTAGACTCTCGTCGAGCAGGTCGAGAGTGAGGTTCGGGAAAGGATTGCTCGGAAGTTCCCAAACCTCGACCTCAGCATCTTGGACGAGCCTGAGCCCGAGGAGCAGGAGCGGGTTCTGGAACAAGAGCGGGAGCAGGGGCTCGAACGGGAGCGGGAGTCCGAGCAACACATAGAGCAGGAGCAGAAGTTGCTCGAGGACTCCTCCCAGAGGGCCGATGATCTGAAGGAGCGGGTTGAGTCAACATCTGACCAGACCTCGAACCAGGGACCTGGCCCGTCTCAAGACGACTCTGCTGCCGCCTAGTTCAAAAAGTATTTTTGAAAATTTATTCTCCTGTACGAACACTTTATTTCTTGCATGAACAATTCACTTAACCTGTATCGTTCTCTTTACTTCGATGAATGGACATTCTTGTTTGCTTTTGCCATTTGATAATATTTTGGATTTCTGCAAAACAGTGGCGGTCAGGGTGGGTGATGCCGAGGCATCACCCCTCCGATGCTTAAGTTAGTGATCGATCTCAGAAAAATAAGAATAAATCGAAATGAGATAGGATAGGGTGCGTTTATCTGGATTGAGCTTGACCGTTCCTTGTGCCGGTAGTTTTGGCGGTCTTTCCTTCGTTTCTGCAAAGGAATTTGTGAGGGGTTGGGCGATGCCGAAGCATCGCCCCTCCGATGCTCAAGTCAGTAGCTGATTAAATTCTAAATAGGAATTGAAAGTAGGGTAGGGTTCTAGAAAGGCGTATCTGGGAGATCGAGTTCATCGATCTCGTTCCCCTTAGAAATAATATTTCTTAAGGTGCTTGATGTTCCAGCTGTTTCTGATCTCCCTTCCGTCGTGGTCTTCTAGGTGGTAGGTGCCTCAACCTACAACTCTGGTGACCTTGTATGGCCCTTCCCACGTGGGTGCGAGCTTTCCCTGGCTTTTATCTTTAGAGTTTTGGAAAACTCTCCTTAGTACCCAGTCTCCCTCCTTGAAAGTTCGCATGCGAACTCTCTTGTTGAAGAACCTTTCGACCTGCTTCCTTCTCTGGGCCATGTTAAGTAGCGCTTGATCTCTTTTTTCGTCGATCAGTTCCAGGTTCTTGAGCATTTTCTCGTAGTTTTCTGCTTCTTGACAAGTTTCCACGCGTAGACTGCCGCCTCGAACTTCTGCTGGAATGACTGCTTCTTCTCCGTAAGCTAGGGCAAACGGGGAGCTTCCTGTTGATGTCCTTGGAGTGGTTCGATAGGCCCATAGGACCCCTGGTAGTTCTTCTACCACTTCGATTTGTGAGCTTCGAGTCTTTTCTTCATTGTCGCCATGATGGTCTTGTTTGTAGATTCAGCTTGTCCATTAGCCTCTGGGTATCTTGGTGTGGAGAACACAAGCTTGATGTTGTATTGTTTGCAGAATTCCTGCATTCTTCGTCCTGTGAATTGCGTGCCGTTATCTGTCCTGATCTCCTTGGGCACTCCGAATCTGCAGAGGATGTGGGTCCACAGGAATTTGATCACCTTTGGCTCTCTTACGTTGGCGAAGGCTTCTGCTTCGACCCACTTGGTAAAGTAGTCGGTGGCTACCAGGATGTACTCTTTCTGTCCGACTCCTTTTGGTAGCTTCCCTACTATATCCATCCCCCAAGCCATGAAGGGCCATGCTGCGATCGTAGCGTGAAGTGGCTCTGCATGGCTTTGATTTGTGACTTCGAACCTCTGGCACGCTTCGCAGCTTCGCACGTAGTTTTTAGCATCTTTCCGCAGCGTCGGCCAGTAGAAGCCTGCTGATATTACTTTATGTGCCAGTGGTCTAGCCCCTTGGTGACTTCCGCAGTCCCCTTCGTGAATCTCCATGAGGATTGTTTGCCCCGCGGAAGGTTTGAGGCATTTGAGTAGTGGTCCTTCAACTGATCTCCTGTACAAGCTCTCATTGTAGATTGTGTACTTGACAGCTGACCGGGTAATTCGCACTGCTTCAACTCGATCTTCAGGTAGGGTCCCAGCCTTGATGTACTTTCGTATGGGTTCGATCCATGAGTCGCCAATGGTCAGGTCCATGACTTCATTTTTTGTGGCGGCTGGTTCTTCGGCCCATGTTATCACAATGGGCCTGTTCTGCCTTAACTGCTTGGTGGAGGCCAGATTTGCTAACGCGTCTGCTTCGGCATTTTCCTCTCGAGCGATGTGCTTTACCTCACAGTCTTTGAATTCCTCTCTTATCCTTCATGCCAGGTCGCAATATTTCTGTAGTCTGGGCTCTTTGACCTGGAAGTGGTCTTCCATCTGCATGACCACAAGTTGCGAGTCCCTTTGTATTTGTAGACGGCGGGCTCCTAGTTCTCTGGCGAGCTGTATTCCTCGCACCAGTGCTTCGTACTCTGCTTCATTGTTTGTGGCCTCAAAATTTAAGCGGATGGCTCTTTCAAATATTTCCCCCATCAGACTTCGGAGCCTTATTCCTGCTCTATTCCCATGAATATTGCTTGATCCATCCACCTGTAGGATCCAAGGCTCTACGGCTGTTTCCTTGATCTCCAAGCTCGCTACCTCTCTCTCTGCGTCGACCTGGAGATTGGTGGTAAATTCGACGATAAAATCGGCCAATACTTGTGATTTGATTGTGGTTCGTGGCTCGAATTCGAGGCCATATCCTCCGATTTCCACTGCCCACTTTAATAGTCGCCCCGACAAACTTGGCTTCCAGAGCACAGTTCGCAGTGGGTAAGATGTGACTACCCTGATTGGGTGAGATTCGAAGTATGGTCTCAGCTTTCGCGATGCTATCACCAGTGCCAGTGCCAGTTTTTCGAGCGCTGTGTACCTCGTCTCAGCATCGAGCAGTGGCTTACTCGCGTAATGTACTGGCCGCTGTTTCCCAGCGACTTCCTTAACGAGGACCGCTCCGAGCGCGTGTTCTGACACGGATAGGTAGAGCAGTAATGTTTCTGCCTTTTCCGGCTTGGACAGCAGTAGCGGACTGGCTAGGTAGTCCTTTAATTGTTCGAGCGCCCTCGTGCACTCGTCTATCCATTCGAACTTTTTCCCTTTCCGAAGCACCTGGAAGAATTCGTGCGTGCGGTCTGAATATCTGGATATAAAACGGTTGAGTGCTGCCAATCGGCCTGTGAGTTTCTGGACCTCCTTTGGGCTTTTTGGGTGTGCGATCCCCCTGACTGCCCGTATTAGAGTGGGATACGCCTCTATTCCCCGCATGGTGACCACATGTCCCAAGAATTTTCCTGACGCTACCCCGAACGTACACTTCGCGGGGTTTAACTTCATCCTGGCCTATGTGATCATTCGCGACTCTTGATTTTACAAGCATATCATCAATATATACTTCCATTGTCTTCCCAATAAGTGGTTCAAACATCTTGTTCACGAGCCTCTGATATGTTGAGCCCGCATTTTTTAGTCCGAAAGACATGACTTTGTAACAGTATATCCCTTTACTCGTCATGAATGTCGTTTTCTCTTGATCTTTCGGGTGCATAAGGATCTGGTTGTACCCCGAAAATGCATCCATGAAACTTAGTAGCTCGTGCCCCGAGGTTGCATCGACAATACAGTCGATGTGAGGTAATGGGTACGGGTCTTTTGGACATGCTTTGTTCAAGTCTGTGTAATCCACACAGACCCGATTTTTTCCGTTCTTCTTCTTGACTACCACGACGTTGGCGAGCCACGTCGGGTATTTCACCTCCTTTATAGACCCGATGTCTAATAATTTATGTATCTCTTCATTGATTGCCTCGTTCTTCTCAGCGGGGAATTTCCTCCTTCTCTGTTGTACAGGTCTGTGGTTCGGATCGACCTATAATTTATGCATCATCACCTCTGGATCGATGCCTACTATATCCTTGTGCGGCCATGCAAATACTGTCTGCTCAGCACTGAGAAACTCAATTAACTGAGTCCGAATTTCGGGCTCCAACCCGACTCCGATGTTAGTCTTCTTCTCTGGGTCAGTCGGGTCAAATTCGACTTCCTCTGTCTCTTCTGATTCCCCCGCTAGGGGTAATGGTTCGCTTTTGGCGAAATGTTGTTGAGCACATACCGCCTTGAAGCTTGCATAATAACATTCTTTAGCGGCATTTTGTTCGCCCCGGATCGTGCAAACTCCCCCAGCCGTTGGGAACTTGACTGCCTGGTGAAATGTCGAGGGAACAGCTTTCAACTAGTGCAGCCATGGTCGTCCTAGCAGGGCGTTATAAGCGCTAGGAGCATCGACGACCATGAATGATACGTCATAGTGTGTTCCCCCGCAATACGTCGGGAGGACTACCGTCCCGACTGTCATCTGGACGCCGCCGTTGAAACCGATCAAAGGGGTTTGTGACCGAACAATCTTCTCTTCGGGGATTTTCATCTCTTTAAGTGCATGCATGAATAGGATGTTCGCCGAACTCCCATTGTCTACCAGGATCCTCTTCACGAGGCAGTTCGATATAAGCAGCGATATCACCAGAGCATCATCGTGAGGATGGCTCAGCCCCGGTATCTCTTCGCTGGTAAATTCAATTGGGTGGTGACCCGGGTTTCTTCGTGGGGCCATGACCTCTTCTCTAGTTAACCTCCTAGCCCTTTTGGCCGCGAATTTAGTGATTCCGCTGATTTCTGATCCCCCAGTTATGCAATTGATAGTTCGAACCGGTACCGGCGATTTTGGTGCGCCTGCCCTTTCGGGCTCCGGTTCGTCTGTTCGCTTCTCCCGAGTCCATGTCCTCTTTCCCCGATCTGACAAGTATTCAGCCAGATACCCTTTCTTAAGGAGCTCGACCACTTCGAGGCGTAGGGCGCGACAGTCCGTAGTGGTGTGACCGTGGTCGTTGTGGAATTCGCAAAACTTCTGTATATCGCGCGCGGACGGATCGGCCTTCATCTTCGGAGGCCACTTCACTTTTTCTGGCATCCTTCGGAGTACATTTTGGACCAAATCGACTGGCGCGATTGAGAGCGTGTACTCCGGGATATATGGCCCCATGTGATTAATCTGAGGCGGCTTGCTGTATGGATGCGACCTTGGAGGACGCCTGTCTCTTTGCTCTCGGCGGCCCTCTTCTCGCGCACTGGGTCTTCCACTGTTGCGGCGCGCCCACCGTTAAGGCTCATCCTCCTCCCACTTGATGAGTGCCCAGGCGCGATTTAGAGCATCGTCCATCGTTTGGCAGGGATAGATGGAGAGCTCTCGGTATAGGTCAGAATCTACGTCGAGACCTTTTGTGAAGGCTCGCACGGCGGTACTGTTGGGGCAATTGGGCACCGCGACCAGTTCCTTGTTAAATCTTGACAGGTACGCCCTCAGGGGCTCTCCCGGTTTCTGGATTACAGCATAGAGATCGTCCGGGTGTTTGTCGAGGCGCCTGCTGCTCGAATATTGCCGCAGAAACAACTGGTGTAGTTCGGCAAAAGTGGAGATCGAACTTTGGGGCAGATTTATGAACCATTGGAGGGCAGGCCCTGTTAAGCTTAACCCGAAGCTCTTACACATACATGCCTCCATCAGGGCCCCTGGGATTGCTAATGCCAACATCTTCTGCCGATAAACGGCTATGTGATTTTCTGGGTCCGAGGTTCCATCGTAGAGGACGAAACTAGGCGGAGAGAACCTGGCCGGGAGTTCGGCCCCGGCTATATCTGGTGAGAAAGGGGATTCTGCATAACTTTCTCGTGGGATTGTCATCTCCGGCGCAGGGAGCCCTGGGATCCTGGATAGCAGCGACTCGAGATGACCGAATCTTTACTCGAATCTCCGCTCGATCTGCTGAACGACCTGCAATTATGATCGGCTCAGTTGTCCGGTCCGATTTTCGAGGGTTGGTGGATCCTCTGGGGTTCTCTCGGTGGTTGCCCCTCCGGCACGATCAAACTCTGCCTCTAGATTTCTTGTGGGGTTGCCGGTATTCCTTTCCGCGCTTCGAGGCTCCTCAACTATCGGCTGACTGTTGTTACTCTGCAATTGCAGCTGCCTATTCTCTCTCTCGAGGAGCTCGTATCTCCTCGCCATCTCTTCCAGCGCGCCTCGCGCACTCTGCACCTGCGTCACCAACCTTGAGACATGGGGATTTTCAAGGACATTGGGTGGTGGCGGCAGGAACGCCAGCTCTTCAAGCGGAGTGGCATGGAACTCCCTCATCAGTTCATTCACCGTCCCAATTGGATTGGGCGGGCGCGGAGCCCCGCCACCTGCTGCGGCGGCTCGTCCTCGTCCTGGTACTGCTGGGACTCCTCGACCTGTTCCTGTCGGAGCCCCTCGTCCTGCTCCGGGAATGGATCCTCTCCCTTGTCCTCCTGTCGGAGCAGTCCTTGGGTTGTCGACTTCCACCACATGAGTGTTGCCTGGATCGTCCGCCATTCCTGCAAAAAAGAACGTAAGGTTGTTCTCGAGGCCCCACGGTGGGCGCCAAATTGTTGAGGTTCGATTTGAATAAAGAATCGGAGCCCCGAGAACAGTAAATAGTACGAAATAATACAAGGAATAAGCGAACTCGATTATCTGTGATGAAATACAAAGAATATGATCGACTAATCCATCTAACTATTTGTTGAGTTTGATGAAAAAATGTGATAGTGTAGTTACAAATTGCGGGTGTGATCTGAGTGAATAATCCGTCCTTGTTTCAACAGCTTGAGGGGCCATTTATAGGAGTTGCTTTGCTCCTAGGGTTTCCGCGCCATTCTCAACTACTTGAGGTCGAGCCCGCGGATCTCGGGATGGTTGGTTGATCGTGGGAGCTTAGCGGTTCTGAATCCCTTGCCTGATAGCCGTTGGTTCGCCCGTTGGTCTTTGTCCGTTGGGAGAGGCACACGATTTTATGTCAAGCTTCTTCCTTTGCCATAAAAAGTGTCATCGAGCTTGCCTGAACAGCCAACAGTGCTGATTGATCTTCTTTTAGCACTATTCGAACGGCTTCTATTACGCGAACTGTTGGTTACTTGATCTAACCCAGTTCGAACTGAGCGTTCTTCTCACACATGGGTCGATAATGGGCCCGACCTATAGTCAAGCCCTCGCCCGGTGCTTTTGCTGGGTCAGATCCAGTCCGAACCTCTAACAAATATATTTCGGAATAAATAATTTTTTCTTTTAAAATAATAATGAATATTTTAAATATATTCTAAATTTAAAAAGTTCTTTTAGGCTTGATAAAGTTCAAACTTCAAAGTATTTGAGAAAAAAACTTGAAGCTCGACTCGGAACTTAACGAGTCAAATTTGAGCATAACACTACTCGATTTGATTATACCCCTAATTATTACTTTTATTTCATTTTTTTGTATATGTATATATTTATAAATCGTCAACTGTACTATAACAAGATATCAATCCCACAATACTTGAGTTCCATAGGATTTATAGTTTACATCCGTCCTTGCTGCTATCACAATAGATTCTTTCAAAGGGTTGGAACTGTTGTGTGGTATTTCTTCTATCTTTTTCCATGGTGTGTGTGTGATTTTTCTCTCGAGAGGATAACTGGCTCTTTTGAGGAAGAAGACCGACCACTTTTTAATGAAAAAGACCAACCTCCCTCGTTGGTTCATGGGTGGGATTTTTTTTTTTTCTTTTTCAATGAACTTTTGCTTCTATCGAGTCTAATCACTAGTTACTTAACTTCCACAATTTTAGGTGGGGGACGTTTAGGATGGAAATGGCATGATTTCAACTTGTGGCATAGATATAATATATGGTAGTGGGGGTTTTCGTGGTTTGGTTTACTGATTTTGAAGAAAAATTTCGGCCAAATCAATAGGTATTGTTTGAGATTTTATCAAATCAAACCGGTCAAATCTTATAAAAACAGTTGGGTCCGGTCAGTTAAATGATTTAAAATGAAACATATTTTTAATTTCAACAATGCATTATAATATATAATTCAAAATAAAAACAATGTAAATAGGTTAAGACGTGAGTGAGGCTGGAGAGAAAAAAAGATAAAATAGGTTAGGGTAATGAATTTTATTGAATATGTAATACTCATTCCGTCTCATTATATTAGTCCCTTTTGGTTTCAGCAAAATAATCAATGTTTATGAGTGTAGTAGAATTAATATTTTATTGATGTGATGAATTTTTTTTTTCATTTCAGGAAAATAGACTAATCTGTTGGGACAGACGAAAATGAAAAAAAAAATGGATAAATCTGGCAGGACGGGGGAGTATGATTTTTGTTTGTGATAAAAAAAACTAAAAAATGTAAGGATCGATTATGGGTTGTTATGTATGAACAGGTTAAGCTTACTAATTGATCTTCACGCATATACTTATAATATATTAAATAATAATATTTATATATGTATTCGGCCAGTTCGGCCGAAACAGTTGGTTTGGACTTCCAAACCGGAGCGGAACTGATTTTGAGTGATTTTAAATTTCAAACTATCAATTTGAAAATTAAAATTATAACGACCAAATAAATTTAATTTAATTGGTTTGAACGATTTCGGCCAAACAGCGAATGAGCAGTAGTTCTCCTAAAATTATAAAGTTTTTCCATTACTGGTGGATTCAATTGGGCCCCCAACAAGCCGAATATTTTTTTTTTTTAAACTATGATTGATCTCATATTTTATTCACAAGTTTATAGTATTGTGAAAAAAAAAACATAGGCCCCCGAGAATTGGGCCGCGACGGACGACCAACTGCATCGTATTGAAAAATTTCCGGACCAGCCCAATATATATATGAGTATTTTTTATACCTAGCAATCGGTCTACGGATTTTACATCTTTAATTAGTGAGCACCTAATCACCTTAAGTATTTTCATAAAATATAAAATCAAGTGATAACAAATCGTGCACCTCAATCATATTTTTGCAGAGACTTGCATAAAATAATTCTTAATTGTTAAGGATGAGGAGATATTAATATATCGAATTAATAGATAATGAGTTTACCCATTTAAAACTATCCCATATTTGTAAAAATTATAGTGTTGACCATTGAATTACTATTCTGCAGCCAGCATTAAGTAAACGCAAAAATTAAATTGATTCCTACAGTATTTTCCTCTAAAAAGTATAGGATATACATACATTTTTCATTATGAAATGTAACCTAGTTGGATACTTATTATCCCAACGTCATTGACAAAATCTTCAATATGGAATTCTGCCTAAAATAGAAAATTGAATTCATTTCATTCTCATTTTTTTTTATTTTTTAAAATTTATATTAATTTAAATATTCACACCCTACATATCTCCATAAAAGCTCGAATTCATGACCTCTTGACTATATATAGATAGAGTGCTTTCACCATCGCATCCGGAATCATGAATCATGGACAACAAAATAACTATGTATGAAACTGTTTGGAAGTACATTTTCTAGAAATGATTACTCATTCAGGCAGACAAATTAATTACTTTCTCATTATTCAAATAATCATGTGGGTTACTAAAGAAGCAAAACATACACATTTTTCCAACACTTACCGTTCCCACACGGGCTACAAGTGCTTAACTGTAAAAATGAATTCAATATATTTTGAAAATTTTATGTGTAAATTTTAAATTAATGTATCTTATTGAAAAAGATATTTTTTAATTTATTAATGATAATTACTAACCTAACAATATAAAATCAAATCTGATTGTTTATTTAATGGATATTGCACAAAAGAAAAAGTTATTTGAGCTGTCTCGGATTTTTAAAATCACATTAATGCAATATAATATTGTTTATATTCAAGTAATCAGCTACATACATTTATATAATCCTACTTTTTTTTTAAAAGAGAGAGAGAGAGGGGGAGAGAGAGTGTGTATATATTTTCGCATAGAATTGTTGAATTAACTAGAAGACAGAATGAGGTAATTAAGGGAAAAAAAAAAAAAAAAGTGAAGAGGCGCTGATTATATGAATATGAGTAAATAAAGAAACCTAGAAAGCGTGTGAAACTCAAAATGAAAACGGAAACAATTAATGTGAGATCGAATGTTGATAAGGTTCCTTATTCAAGTAAAAACAAATAAACATAAATAGCCAAGAATCGAGATCCAGTGAAGACGACGATAGAGAAGGGGTACGTAGGGATTAATCTGGCATAAAAGCAGCGGAGAAAAGGTTAAAGAGGAGTAACTCCGATGAATTAATGGCGTAATCTATGAACCGCCCAGCAGCTCCTCTCATCACTGTGAGCGTGACATAATCCTATACGCAATACCGCACCAACTCATCTCATTCCCCTCTAAATCCATCTCATTTATATCGCTCTTTTGACCACCCTCTCTCACATTCCCAGCACTCATTTATTTCTTTATTTATACCCCTCGAATGCTCTCCCTTTTCCCACACACTCTCTGATCTCTTCCAGTATTCATTTATTATCGAAGATGGTCGACGTCGAAGCGCAGACTCCCGCCGCCCTCCAAACTCCTCCTCCTCCGGCCATCTTCAACCATGTCAATCTTCCTCTCGCCCTCAAGGTATCCGATTCTTCTTCGATTGTGTTTATGAATTCTAATCATGCATGCATGGACGTTTTGTCTTCTTTTATGTACGATTAATTGCGTGTTTTTGTTTTGGAAAAAGAGAGATGAAAGAAATATGAGTTTTAAGTAGTGGGGTATGAGTTTTTACCAATTCTTGAATGAAAGATGGATCAAATCTTGTGGGATTTGATTTCTTGTTAGTGTTACCAGAAAATGTGGAGTGTATTTCCAACAACATGTTCGATAATTTTAGTCAATTATTTATTAACTGAATGCTGCAGTTCGAAGACGTTGTTTACAAGATCAAAATCGTGGGAGGTGGAGGACTGATGAAGAAGCAGGCGAAATCACAAGAGAGGATAATCTTGAAAGGAGTTTCAGGCATTGTGCTGCCCGGAGAAATGATGGCCATGCTCGGCCCTTCCGGCAGCGGCAAGACTACGCTGCTGACGGCACTCGGTGGTCGGCTAGGCGGCAGTCTCGGTGGCAGCGTCACCTACAACGGCAAGCCATTCTCCAACTCCATGAAGAGGCATACCGGTTTTGTCACGCAAGATGATATCCTCTATCCTCACCTCACCGTGACGGAGACGCTCGTCTACACCGCCCTCCTGCGGCTGCCCCGAACTATGTCTCGAGCCGAGAAGACTCAGCATGCCGAGGCAGTGATTGTGCAGCTAGGATTGACGAGGTGTAGGAACAGTATCATAGGGGGACCATTCTTGAGGGGGGTTTCGGGAGGTGAAAGGAAACGAGTCAGCATTGGTCAGGAAATGCTCATCAATCCAAGCATGCTGTTTCTTGATGAGCCTACATCGGGTCTAGACTCCACCACCGCACAGAAAATTGTTTCGACTCTGTGGGAGTTGGCGAATGGGGGCCGGTCAATTGTTATGACCATTCACCAGCCTTCGAGTAGGTTGTTCTACATGTTTCATAAAGTTCTTCTATTATCAGATGGAAACCCCTTGTATTTTGGGAAAGGAGCCAACGTTCTGGACTATTTCTCGAGTGTTGGTTATGCTCCGTCTGTTGCTATGAATCCAGCAGATTTCTTATTGGATCTCGCCAATGGTATGCTTCTTTTTCCCCTCATTATATCACTTGTTTTGAAGAATTCGAACTATGTGCGTGTGAATGTGCATTTGCATTGTTGTCCATTTTGCAGGAGTTGCAACTGGGGATTCGAATGAAGACCAAGCAGCAGTGAAGCAGAATTTGGTGAATGCCTACAAAACACATCTGTCGCCGGTTGTGAGTGCGGAACTTGGCAGTGGCAACAATCTTGTTGCTTCAACTCATGATATGAAGACAAAGCGATGGTCCAACAGTTGGTGGGATCAATTCTCTGTGTTATTCAGAAGAGGAATCAAAGAGAGGAAGCATGAATCTTTCTCAACTATGAAGATTGTGCAGGTTTTAGTAGTTGCTATTCTGTCTGGACTTCTATGGTGGCAGTCGGATCACTTACAAGACCAGGTAACAAACATGCATCCTAGTTAATTTTTTCAATTGGTAGAATGGAAATGAATGTGATATTATTTATGTATGAAGAATATAATGTGTTATGGTTTGTAGGTGGGACTGTTCTTCTTCTACTCGGGGTTCTGGGGCTTCTACCCCCTATTCCAGGCCATCTTCACATTCCCTCAAGAACGAATGATGCTAACGAAAGAGCGCGCTTCTGGAATGTACCGGCTGTCATCATACTTCATGGCTCTAACCTTAGGAGATCTACCAATGGAGCTAGTCCTTCCTACTGTATTCTACATCATAACATACTGGATGGCAGGCCTGAAACACTCAGCCGGGCCCTTCTTCGCGGGGCTATTCGCCCTTCTGTACAGCGTGTTAGTGTCTCAAGGGCTTGGACTCGCCATTGGAGCAGCGGTGATGAGCCAGAAATCAGCCACCACGCTCGGATCCGTGGTCATGCTCACCTTCCTCCTAGCCAGTGGATACTACGTTCAGCATGTCCCCAAATTCATAGGCTGGATCAAGTACATATCCATCAGCCAGTACACATTCAAGATGCTGATGGGGACACAATTCCATGTCAATGAAACCTATCCTTGTGGCAACAATCAAATATGTTATGTCAGAGATTTTCCATCCGTGAAATCTGTGGGTCTTGGTGGGATGTGGATCTCGGTCGTGGTTATGCTGGCCATGCTTGTGCTCTATAGACTCATCGCCTATGTGGCCCTCATGAGGGTTGGGGCCATCAAGAACTAGGACTCCATTTTCATCCATATCAGCAGTAGTTATAGGTTTTTCAGAACTGCGAGTTATTAATAATAAATGCGAAACTCTTTTTATTTATTTATTTATTATATATATATATTATCTGCATTGTTTGAGGCTATTGATCCAAAATATTTATAAAAGCTAGTGTAATAGGAGTATAATTCACAACCGAAGACAAATTCTGTTTTATAAAATAGAACATTGTTTGGTTATATTTAGTACAAGAATTGATAAATTGATTGAATATGATAAATAAATGCTACCACTTTGTCTTTATTAGTATATACACTGTACAGTAGTACATCACACTTGGTTAATTTTAAGGAATGACGTTTTTGTGTCAACTCAAATTTTCTTTTCTTTCTTTTTTTTTTTTTTTTTTTTTTACAAAATCATTCTAAAAAATATGAATCACATTCAGTTGTGTGAGAGATTCAAATATTATTAAGTGCGAGCGACTTAAATAATTTTTTCTTGGCAAAAACTTGCGTTAGGCAGGCCTAAACGGTTTAGGCGGGTTTTATCCTACCCAAATGGGTTCACCCATCCCAAATAGGGTATATTATATGGGTTTGGGCTTGGATTAATGGATAAAACCCGCCTAAAGCTTGGGTTAATGGTTAAAACCCGCCTAAATCATTTAGGCCTGCCTAACCCAAGACCTTCCCTTTTTTCTTATGAGTTAGAGAAAGCTATTTAGGAATGACTAGAAAAATAGCGTAAACTCCCACTTATAAGAAATAAATTTGATTATTAAAGTTCATTTTATAGTATATTTATAATTTATCGATAAAAACATAAAATTTATCTATAACTATATTAAAGCAAAAGAGTGATTGAAAAGAAAACGCAAGAATAATTATTTCAGAAAAAAGAATTTTATTTTATTCAAATATATTATGATATAATTGAATTACTATTAATTAATATTATTCATTATAATCCAATTTGTCCAATATATATTTTGTTTTTCACCAAGATCGGTAATTTATTATTTGATCATTAATATAAACTTAGTAATGAAGGCTATGATTAAATTTACATAATAACATATTAAATTGAGTGGTGATTACCGAACAAAATTATTAACCGAGTCGAGTCGAGTACTGCCGTGCTCAAGTTTGACTCGTTTAGTATCGAGTCGAGCTTCGAGCTTTTTTGTCGAATATTTTGAAGTTCACGAACTTTATCGAGCCTTAATCAAGCCTAAACGAACTTTCTAAATTTGGAATATATTTAAAATATCCATAATTATTTTGAAAGAAAATGTTATTTATTTCTAAATTAATATCATATTCATCCTCAAATTCTAAATTTTCTCATTATTAGAGACTTATCATTATTGTTACTCTTAAATCATGAAAGATATTACTTTTATAAAATTAATTATTTTATATTTCTTACCAATTTTGGTTAACGAGCTTGCTCACGAGTCGAATACTATGATGCTCAAGTTTGGTTCGTTTAATAAACGAACTTCTCTAAACGAGCTCGAGCGAGCTTTTATCGAGTCAAGATCCGAGCAGTTCACGAACTGTTTGACTCATTTACAGCCCTAATTATTGTAAATTTATATTTATTAAACATCACAAAATAGTAATATTTAATTATAATATTAATAAACTTATAAGACAAACTAATGTAATATTAATAAATATATTATTTATATAGATAATTTTACATATAATTTTCAATAATTAAATAAATAAGGCACACATTAATCAATTTTATAATTTAAAATACTGAATTATATAAAATACTCTCTTCGTCCTAGTTTATTGGGCACTCTTTCCGTTTTCGTCCGTCCTAGTCTATTAGGCCACTTTCCTAAAATAGCAAATTTTTCACACACATCAATAAAATATTAATTACAATATCACTCACGAACATTGATTATCGTGCCCGATCAAAGGAGTCCATTTGACCGGCACGGAGGGAGTACATAATTTGGACTATAACAAATAATGTGCAATGTTAAGAATTATTGTTAGTAATTCCTTACTTATATATTGTTTTGATGAGTCAAACAACTACTAGATTAGTGTCTAGCTAGATTAACTCAAATTTATAATGTCCTGTATAAGAATTATCAAGTTGTAATATAAGCTAATTCACAAGCCTTAGGAAATTTGATGGCACATTCTTCACCAGCAAAGAGGCTTGTGTGGTTGTCGGCTAACACTTTGTTACCGGCAAAAGTGCCTTTGGAGGAGTTGGTTGATACGTCATCACTAGCTGGTGGATTACCAACAAGGAGCTTATCAGCAAGATGTCATCAGCAAGGCGCTTCCCAACCAACTAGAAGACACACTCAAGCCAGAACAAGCAAGAACTTTCTCAAGACCAGACTTTAAGAAATGAGATCGTAAAGTCTGAAGTATTTAAAAGCTTGTTCGTCCTAAGAATCAACTAGCAAACATTCTTTGGACTGGCTAAAAGAGTTGTTCTGATCGACAGTAAAAGTCCACCTGCTCTGGCAAAAAAAGACACCGCAAGTCAGAAAAAGCAAGACTTCGACAGGACGCGTTCCTTTTATCTCGCAACGGCTCCAAATGACAAGAGATTCAAACCTTCCAAGGAGTGCCTATAAATAGAGGATGCAACTCACCTTGAGAAGGTTACCAATTTACCGTTCTTGTATGAAACCGAATTACCAAGCAGATAAGCTATCTCTCTGCCACTCTCGAAAGCTACCAACTTCTAGATCTTAAAGCTTTCAGGCTGATTCTATCAGCTTCCTGTGTTCTCTCTTGAACACGAGGCTCTGAGCTTTTAGCAAGAGCTACTTCTGGAGTAATAAAACATCATGGAGTTGTAACTTCTTCGGTGACTGATACGTGCGTAAAATGACCTATATTTTGATGTGTGTACATGCTTGTTTGTGGCTATTTTACTCCCGTATCATATGTTTTTGTCGTATTTTGGTTGTGTTTTCGTGTTTTGTGTGTTTGATGTGTGTAGGATAGGTTTTGGGCATAAACGAGCAATTTTGGTGGAGTTTTGGAGAAAAATCGCACGTGTTTGGAGTTTGGAGAGCTCGACCGGCCGAGCGGGGCTTTCAGAGGGCTCGACCGGCCGAGCAAGTGCAGGACTGGTCAAGCAGGAGCGGTCAGAGAGTTGGCTCGGTCGAGCCATGCCTTGCTCGGCCGAGCCAAGTCGGTTTTTGGTGGTTTTGGCGGTTATTGATGGCCCGGGCAAGCCATACTTCGACCGGGCGATCGGAGGCCCTGATTGCTTGCCTATAAAAGGGGAAGAGGCAGTTATTTGAAGAACTTTTGGTCAGTTTTTCATATACGTTAGTTAGATTTTTCCCTAGATTCCATTTTCCATTACAATTCATCATAATCCTAGAGCATCTAGGAGATTAATTCATCAATATTTGGAGGAGAGTGAAGATTAAAGGTGGTGGATCAAGGCAGCCAAATCCAATTTGGGGAAGATTCCTATTTCTCCTTTCAATTTGTAA
>JAPKLW010000906.1:31019-57641 GCA_026898455.1 Plectranthus barbatus | reverse complement strand
TCTTGTGTAGTTGAGAGTTTAATTTGATTGAACTTTTAGCCGCATCAGTGACTACTATCACGGGTGTATACCAACAACTGACGTTCTTGAGAAGAATTAAATTTCATGTCTAGTTTGAAGGCCAGGTGGTGTGCCCACACTTCAAGCCCAAAAAAGCTCTGGATTGCGAAGGACTTGGCGAGTGCACCAGTAGACCAAATGAAGAGAACAAACTTCAGGTCTGCGTGGACAAGTACGAGTCTTTCATGATGTTCCCTAGAGAAATCATCAAGGACATGGAGGTTTGGTTCAACTCGATCGTCAGCAAGTTAAAGGCCTTGTACAGGGTATACTCTGCAGCAGATTTGAATGCCAAGATTCTTTCCAAGATACCCAAAGAAAATTGGTTCATGAAGATGACCACTCTGAAGGAGAAGGATCTCTCCAAGATGTCCACAAAGGAGATGTTTGCGAACCTTCAAGCTCATGAATGGGACATCCAAATGGCGAAGAAGAACGAAGCGTCAGGGCAACCACTAGTTTTCCAGACAGACACATTGAAGATACTACCTTTTTATCGTGAAAAGGGACAACTTCTAGAGTCAGAGAAGACCGAAGAAGCCCTTTTACTCAGAGAGATCAGCGATGCCACCGACAAAAGAAACCCTCTCCACCTCCACTTCCATCTCAACCATGAAGGAAGGAGAGAGTTCCATTTTGTAACTTAAAGAGAAGATGAGAAGACTCTCTAAATTGGTGGAGAAGGCGAAAGCCCAAGCTGATCCTCTTCAAGCAGTTGAGAATCAAACACCCTTAGTGCACATCTTTTGAATGCAACTCTTCCGAACACCTAAAGTTTGATTATCCTAGAGTGGACAAGGAGGAGAGAGATCGATTGATGAGATTGTTCAAAATTAGAGCGTCAAAGGTTGTTGCCAAGGCCATGCTCTCAAGGATGGAAGTTCCTGATATTATTGAGCACTACGACGAGTCAGTGTCGTCAGAGGAAGAAACATTGCCGGAGTTTATGGCAGCGATTGGAGAGGACGCTAAAACATCCAATGATGTAGAAGAGAGCAAGCAGGCACTAGTACTTGCTGATGACGAGGTAACTCACTCTCATTTAATCTTTTATATCTATGTATTCATCATAAATGATCCATAGTCGTATTGCTCTGATTCAGAGGACATTTCCCTCAACTCTTTGTCTTTAGAATTTGTTAAATTTTATGAGTTGGAAAATATCTCAATTGGCGAAAACGCCTCACTGAAAATATCTCTATGTTTCTTAAAAAATTTCAAAATTTAAAAGAATTTTGTGATCCTTGAATATTAACAAACTTGAGGCTGAGCCATGCAAATGTTCATTTTCTAGAAACTTAAGAGTTTTTGATGATGAGCTCCAGACCCAGAAGAATCCCTTAAACAGATCCGGTGTAGGTTTTAACAAATTTGAGTTTAGCAAACATGCATCTTCATCTAGTGCTCACATTGGCAAAAACAAAATTATTTATGTTAAAGCCATGTTTAGTGATCAACAATGGCTGAAGGGTAAAGGGGGAATAACAGCTGAATCACTAGCATTTCTTAGTAGTGCTAAATGTTGGTCTACCAACAACCCCAAGCTGGTCAAGTAGCAAGCTGCTAGGAAACCAACCAAAGCCCAAAAATTGGTTGATTAGCAAGTTCCTACTGACAGGATGCCAACTTGTACAACCAACTTGGCAAAGTAGTCAACCAAAATTGCACCAACAAAAAGTGCACCAGCTCGGCGTGGGACGAAGCCAAACACTCCTCTTGGGTACTTTCTAACCAAAGATCTTTTTCTCATAGTCAAATTGTGAGGAGGATTCATAGAAGTAGGGGGAACACCTACTTGAGGCCTGAGCCCAATCACATTTCTTTTTCAAGGGCTGTGAAGGCTAACTAAAGTGGCAGAGGACTTCATCCAAGGAAGCTACAAAGTTATCTCACATATCTAAAACTAGAGTCCCGAGGTCCAGCAAGGAAGTTCACTTCTGAAGGGACTACACACACCTATTCACAACCTTAATCCTCTTATCTAAAATCATGTATTATTTCAGAAGGAAGAGGGAGGTCATAGGGAAGAGTTCTGAAAAGCTTCCTACACTTAATATTATTCTGGTTTGGATACCCAAAGGGGTAATCCAACGTGTAAATCCTGCAGGACCTGTTGATGATTGGGGACCTAAAGTTTATTCTCTTGTTTGCAAGAATACATTTATGTGAATTAGACTCATGAACAGAGGAGCATGTGGATCCTCAATAGTGGATGCTCCGCTCATATGACCAGAGAATGAGATCTTCTGACAGATCTAAGAGTTGTCAAAGCACCACCGGTCATATTTGGTGACAACTCCAATGGCAGAGTTATTGGAAGGGGGTGCGTAGACTATGATGGTTTAAAGATCAGAAATGTATCCATTGTCACCAATCTGAAACAGAATCTCCTAAGCATCAATCAATTTAGTGAGAACGGATAGGAAGTATCTTTTGCTGAATCTGGATGCCAAATAAAGGATAAAGCTTCCGATGAATTAAAGCTAAGAGGAATACGTAAATGGGGTCTGTATGTAGTTGATTGGAAAAGTGGTCAGGCGAATTCTTGTTTTGTAGCAGCCAACACAGTCGATATCAATTGGCTGTGGCACAAAAGGCTAAGCCACCTCAATTTCAAGACCATCAACCACCTAGCAATGCACGAGTTGATAGAAGGACTACCCGAAGGTGGATTCAATACGCAAGGAATCTGTAATGAATGCTAGTTAGGAAAACAGATTAGAGTATCCTTAAATGATACACTGACCTCTCTGGTGTTTCTTTGAGTAAACTTGATCACTATGTAATCCACAAATTAATTATAGCACACAGTGGCAAATAAATGTATATAACCCGAAGGTTGTTGAACCCACAGGGAATTGAATGATGAAATTACCCTATGTACTAATCACAGTTCTAGGATTCATTTTTTGAGTAAACATAAAATTTGGATTTTGGTTTTGATATTTAAAGATAGCAAGACTGAAATTAAAGAGATTTCAAAAACATTATTTAAAGACATAAATTCTAGGTTAAACATTGATAAGCACGTATTTCTACTCAGTTATCGCATTATTTTCCTTGTTATTTCATGCAGTCCGCATGATGGCTCTCTGTTTCGACCTATATGGGGCATTCGTATCGTAATAGCTATTTCGATCAATGCACGACATATTGATATACGCAGAGGGATTTTCAGAATTGAAGCACATTTTTATAAGTCAAGGACGGGATTTGAAAGGAAGTTACCAAGTACAGCTTTTCCCCATAGTTCAAGACCCCAAGATCTAACCCTAACACTATATATACTCATGTATTAGGTCTAAATTCATAATTCATTCTCTTATACAATTTATTAATTCTTTAGAATTTAGTTTAGTATTTTGCCTTTGATTCTTTTCAAAGATTTTGGGAATTTGAATAACTGAGTCAAGACATTAATTTCAGTTCTTTTATTTCTCAAGTAAGTTTTAAATGTAATTTAATTTTCTAGTTTTAATTTATGTTTTTAGTATGTTTGGCTAGAAACCCTAACAGATTCTAGGGTTTTTCTCCATCTAATTGTATGTTATAAATTAAATTAATTTAAACCCTCATTGAACTGATTCAAATTCTCTGATTTTGATTCTAAAATATAATTCACTTGAAGAATCGAGAGATGGAAATCGAATTAGGTTGTTAGTTGTTAATTTCAGACGGAGATGAGAAAATTAACAATAGGAAGAGAGGATTTGATATAATTGTTTTCTGTCTCAAAAAGAAGATTCAATTATAGGGTTTAATTTGCATGTTTCTCGAGATTGACTATTTTGTGTAATTGAGATTCAAAAGGTAAAATTCACTTTCTAGTTATTCCAAGAGTTATTTTTTGATCAGAAAACCTTTTTTAAAATCTTTTTTAAAATTATTCTGTGTTCAAACAACGATGTGACAAACTTGTCCAATCCATAAAATAGTTTTGGTATAATTTTCTCTCTGGGTTCAACAACTTTTGGGTTTATAAATATATTAGCTTATTGTGCTAAAATTAATATGCAATTCTAGCTTTGATCAAACATCCAATCTAAATACATGCATAAATCATCAACTCTTGCTAAGGTGGAAATAAGATTAATTATAACAATTCTTGGGTCTGACAATTGTGACCTATATTACTAATATATGACTATTTATATCTTTTGATTCTCAAGAAAAAATACTAGTAATTCTTATGAAAATAACATATATAAATCCTACACTTAATTCTTCATTTTGATACAGAAATTAATCGCATTAATTATTCCTTTTTATTATCTATTTTTCACTGCTAAGTCTTTCAAAAGATAACTATAAACCTAGGATCAACTTCATCTCGCGATCTATCATTAATCTTAGATTGAATTAATTAAACGAGATAATAAAACCTAGCAATATGAGTTTGATTAATCTAAACTTGCATCTTGGATTGTTTATACAAATATTAGAACCCGCGGGGGTTTCTAGCCTTAAATTGCATGAACTTATCTTACAAGAAAAATAATGATGTTCCAAGTCTTCCATTCTCCCGAAACTATAAAAACTCTAATATTGAATGAAAGATAAATAAAACTAAAAAATACAAGGTATTTATAGAGGTGGAGGTGTATCTCAAAAGATACAGGGCTAAAAATATTAAAATATCCAAATCAGCATCAGTGTTGCCTTTTTTACCTCCATGTCGATTGACATGGACTTCAAGTGTCGATCTTCATTTCGATCCCTTGCCACGTTGACTTCGACCTCTCCACATCAATCGACATGAGCCACGTCAATTGACATGGAGCGTCCTTTGACTTTTCTCGAACTATCATCCACATTGACCGACACGGATTGTGTCGGTCGAAACAGAAACTTCCCTCCTTCGACCCTTTTCATCACTTAGCCACTTTCTAGCTGAAAATCCTACAAAATCGCACCATGACAAGCATAATATCCTCTATAAAAAACTCATGCACGAAATACATTGATGAATTAACATAAATTGCAAAAAATTAAGGAGAAAAACATAGATAAGTGTGTAGATTTATGAGCTTATCAATTCCATCAAACTTAAATGTTTGATTATCCTCAATCAATAGTAAAGAAATAATCAAAATCAAAATCTCATACAGTCAAAAGTGCAATGCCTCACAAGATTCGTCACAATCAATAATAAAAAAATTCACATCATACAATTTGAAAGAGATAGAATATCCATCAACTGTGAAAGAAGGCACAGGAAATTGTTTCTCTTGTCACACAAGTGTTTTGGTTAGATGAAAGCACTCAAAATCATGTATGAAGAAATTTCTAACATAAGCTTGTAAATTGTCTACTATCTCAACTGCTAGAATGTACACACTAGTCTAGAATCAAAAAGGAATATTCATTTGCTTGTAATGTAAGCTTTTTCGAAAGTAATGAGGAAATTTGGTGATACGAGCCTCGCCGGAAGGTTTAGATCGTAAACCAAGAACTCAAATGAATCGACTCAGACACGACGTAGAAGCAAACGGAAATTGATAATAAGGGAAGATCCAATACCTTTGGATTCAAAAGCCTTCAAGTACCGTAGTCCAGATTGAAAATCTCCTATGATGCAAGAAGCGGATTGATCCAACAACGAAGGATTTACACGAAGACACCACAAAAGGATGTGAAAGTCCAATTGATAAGTCAAATATGAAATCTTATGGATGAATAGATTTTTGAAAATTTGAGCCTTTAGAATAAAGGAGAAAACCCCACAAATTTTATTAAACTGATAATTAAATTAATTGTTCCATAAGAAGACCTATATATAATCAACTCAAATCCTAATCTAATAAGGGAAATAAAACTCGAAATTAATTGCTAAAATTCAAAAATAACAAGTTACTAAGGCATAGCATATTGGCCTCAACAACTGACTAAAATTAAACTAAGTCCTAAAATTAAACTAAGTCCAATCGTTACACATAATTAAATTAATAACTTTTCGGTCTTCTTTTAATTCTTCAACCGATGTAGACTTCTAGGAAATATTTGCAGCTCAAGTATTTTTAATCAACATATTTAATCCAACTCTCAATGTCCTTGCTCGAGCTCTAGTCATCGGCCCACTCGAAAAGGAAACTGGATCATCTCTTAGCAATATGAAACGTAGTACTACCAACATACTCACCTGGTAAATCTAATTTGTACGCATTATCATTCCCTTTCTCCAACACTTGGAAGGGACCATCTCCACGAGGTAACAACTTTGATCTCTGCTGCAAAGGAAACCTCTCATTTCTCATATGCAGCCAAACCCAATCTTTGGCTCAAACAACACCTTCTTGCACCCTTTGTTCGCTTGCTTGACATACTGCTCAGTGCAGTGCTCTATGTTCTGCCTCGCCTTCTAATGAATCTGCTTCACAAAATCAGCTCTTTTCTGCCCATCAAGATTAGTAAACTCTTGCACAGGTAAATGAGATAAATCGAAAGGACTCTGGATTAAAACCATACAAAATCTCAAAAGGTAAAAACTGAGTAGTAGAATGAACTGAACGGTTATAAAGAAACTCAACATGAGGCAAACATTCTTCTCAAATCCTAATATTCTTCTTAAGTACCACTCTCAACAATGTAGACAAAGTCCTATTCACTACCTCAGTTTGACCATCGGTTTGTGGATGACAAGTAGTAGAAAACAACAGCTTAGTTCCTAACTTACACCACAAAGTCTTCCAAAAGTTGCTCAAGATCTTAGAGTCTCTATCAGAAACAATGGTCCTAGGAATACCATGCAATCTCACAACTTCTCTAAAGAACAAGTCAGCAACATGTGATGCATCATCAGATTTGTGAGAAGGAATAAACTGAGCCATCTTAGAAAACCTATCTACCACCACAAAAAAAGAATAACTACCATGCCCAGTACGTGGCAAGCCTAACACAAAATCCATAGAGATATCAACCCAAGGTGCAGTAGAGATAGGCAATGGGGTATACAATTTATGAGAACTCGACCTAGACTTAGCCTTTTTGCAAGTAATGAATCTACCACAGATCCTCTCTACATCACGTTTCATACGAGGCAAAAAGAAATGCTCATGAAACACAACCAAAGTCTTAGCAATACCAAAATGACCCATCAAACCACCACCATGCAACTCTAACAGCAATAACTCACGTAGAGAACACCTAGGAATACACAACTTATTTCTCCAAAAAAAATCATCATGCCTAAAGTATTCACCACTAGTAGATGTCTCACATACAACATATATATCACCAAAATCATCATCAAAAGCATACAAATCCTTAATACACTCAAACCCAAGCAACTTAGCATCTAAAGTAGAGATTAAGACATACCTCCGAGACAATGCACCAGCCAACACATTTTCCTTACCTTGCTTGCATTTGATGACATAAGGAAAGGTCTCTACAAACTCCATCCACCGTGCATGTCTCTTATTCAGCTTGTGCTGCCCCTTCAAATGACTCAGACACTCATGATCGGTGTGAATAATGAACACCTTAGCCCACAAGTAATGCTGCCATGTTTTCAAAGCTCTCACCAAGGTGTACAACTCCTTATCGTAGGTAGGATACTTCAACATTGCACCATTTAGCTTCTCACTAAAGTATGCCACGGGCCTTTTATCCTGAATCAACACAACATCAATACCAACTCCTGAAGCATTACATTCAATCTCAAAATTCATAGAAAAGTTAGGAAGAGATAATACCGCGGCATGTGTCAACTTATCCTTCAGCAACTCACATTACAAGAAATGAGGTTAAAGACTACGCAGAATCCGCGTAGTCTATTACTCAATTCCGCATAGTCTAAGAAGGTGGAGTCTATTGGATTGCTATTACGGACTACGCGAAATAGCACGTAGTCTATACAGAAATTTTGCGTAGTCCCGGATGCCGTAGTCTACTTGATTGCGGTGATAGACTACGCGGTATTTCGCGTAGTCTATATAGTGATAGACTACGCGAAATACCGCGTAGTCTATTTCTGTATAGACCATTATGGACTACATGGATTTCCGCATAGTCTATACTAAGATAGACTATGCAGAAATTCGCGTAGTCTATATTTTTAGTTTTTTTTTCAATTTAAAAAATCCTGTAAAAACGAACAATTTATCAAATTTTAAATTATTGAAGCTTAAATATGAACATTATAAATATAAGAGAAACTAAAATATAAATTAAATTATAGTAATTTATATATTTTGAACAAGTTTCCTTAGAACTGGAACAGTAGTAGTAATTCAAGTATTAAGGTGCAACTAATTTTTACATGTTGAATGTAAAAACAGATTCCACCAAAACATTTACAACTCCATTTGTTATCTTTGTTCCTCCTCATATTGCTTTGCAATGCTTAAACATCATCATCTGCCTAAAATGATATGCTCCGCTGTCGCGGCAAAGATGCCTGAAAAAAATCATTTAGGATTACAAAAGCAAGAAAAAGTTCAAACCCATTCTTTAATCAAACCAAATAACAATTATAACTTTCTTCAGTGTAGCCTGTAAATGCAAACAAAGCTGACAACTAAAATGCTCTGCAACCAACAAGTGTGACACATGATTCACGATCAATACCATCACAAACTGCATAAAATAAAAAATAGAACAAAAGCAATCGTATAATCTACATAACAAGTTAAAGTGCCTACATTATTTAAAAAAGAAACGATAAACAATAAGTTTCCCTATCAGAAAGTAGTTGAAAGTGCAGAGCTGGTAATAATACTAAGGCACACGTCTGATTCACAAATCAACCATCATATTACACTCAATTAACCAGAAACAGATATATTGCCAGCCTCATATATTTACTATGATCTCCAAAAAAAGACTATTTCATTCAATTCTTGAAGCAAGTAAATTTGCGTGAGCAATAGCTATTCACAATCAGTATTTCATCCATAGAAAACCCACTAGCAACTTAATCCTAACATAAAATCCAAAACTAAAAATATAGTATGCAAATCAGTTGCTGAAGCGCATTACAAACCCATAAATAAATTGAATGAAAATTTTAATTTTAATGGAGTATGAACATAGTTAAACACATAAAATTATCAAATGAAAAGTGGGGATTTGCCATGGTTTGGATTTCAGGAAGTTCACAAATTACAAACAAAAACAGTGACATCAGTGTCAAACACCAGATCCACCGTCCACGCCTTTAGCCACACATGTAAATTGAGGGAAATGTAACCCATATTTCTCCCAACAAGTACCTTTTTCTTCTTTCACAAACCGACCATGATTAAACATTAAACATAAAATTATTGACATCCTAATGAAAATCGGGCAGCATAACGTCTTAAAATGATTGAACCCAAAAATCAACAAACCACATATTTTGAGATTGAACCATAAAATCAACAAACCACATGCTTTGAGATAAACAATAATATATAATGCAACCCCATACGAGCGAGAAATAACGATAAAGTGATAAATCTAACATACCTCAGTTCATATATCTTTGGAGAATGTCACACCATTCAGTCCGAACTTCATTAATATCATAGCTACGATACAATTCTTCAATAAACTGTTAAAAGTAAAAGCACAAACATAATAATTAGTTGCAAGTAATGAATACGTTAATCAAATTTTGTATATTTAGTAGTAGGTAAGACTAAATAATTTAAAGAAATCTGAAACCAACATTCACATAATATGAGCCCTTTAACTTTATCCTATTTGTGAGATTAAAATGCTCACCTACATTTAATCCACAATAATATCATCACAATTTCTTGATATCAGAATTATCGACTATAGTCCACTAGAAAACTGAGAAAAATATAAGTTGTAGGAAATAAAGATAGAAATTGAAAAGTGCTAAAAGACAAAAAACTAAAATAATAAAGATTACAAGCGAACTATTCAGAAAATACATGGAAAACTAGAACTTCCCATGGCTATTGACTCGTGTGCTTGAAGTTCCCAATTGAGCTTACATTAGCATATTTGTAAAGCCTTAAGCTTTGTAAGATAGTTATTATAGAGCTAATAATAGAAGGCAAAATCATAAGTCACAATATGAATCAAACTAATCTAATGGGTGAACCTACAAAAAAAAATAAATGCGGAACAACCTCCTTTAATCAATGTGGCTATTGAATCAACTCCCAGCCTCAAGAATCAACCACCACAGTCATAAAACTCCACCAATAACCAAGACAAACAGTATCCAAGAGCAAGAAACAACCACTAAATCAAAGCAGAGATAAACAGTAAGAAGGGGGCAATCAAGGCAACAAAACAACAAGTGATAAAGTCCAACCCCCATCATGCAAAAACCAAACTTAGAATAGCCAAACCGTCTCTCACCCCAGCAACACAGCGAACAGGGCAATGATAATCTTCATGTATCATTTCTAGAAAGAAAATCTTTTGATAACCCTATCCAATAGAAATTCAAGATTCAGACATAAAGTTGAGCAACAACTTTACCATGTCTACCATGAATAAATTAATGTAGGGATTTTGCTTTACAGCCGCTCAGATTTTAGAAGTTTTGATTATAGCAATATTTCTTTTTTGTTAAAGTTGCCTCAATCTCTGTAAAATTTATTAATGCTACAGTGAGGCGATTGCACCTATAACATCATAATTTAAATTTTATAAATGGTGTAGTGGAAACTAATCCCAACATAGGTACCCCAGGAAAATTTTTAAACAAGTTGTACAAAATTGACTTCGCCGGTGATTTAGATAAGTAATAGCATAAACCAATTCGCGGGAAATAAAAACACAACCCAACAACAATCCAAAGCAGCAAGGCAGCCACAAAATAATGAAACTGACATCAAGTCCAAACAGGCAGAACCAAAACAAAACAAACAGAAGCAATCAATAGCAGAACATTTAAATCCCCAATTATTATAAACCCTAAGTTGTGTCAGATATGCATGATGAGCATCAGATTCCCCAAAAACAAAACCTCCTGTGCTGCTGCCTGTAATCTTCTTGGACAAGAGGTAGAGACCCTTCTGCATTGAAGCGCAGGGGATAAAGATAAAAGTTTTTAGTCAAATTAAAATGAAATGTTAGTATAATCTTCTGAATCCACACCGAACAAAGACGATATTATAACAAGAGGGCACCTGCAAAGTATCAAAACATACCGTCGGCAATGGCGCAGGAAGATTGGCGTCGGTTTGCAGGCGGCGAGAGATTGCAGGCGATGAGAGATTACAGGCGAGGGTGTCTAGTTTGGCGTCAGTTTACGGGTGGTGAGAGATTGCGACACGGGCATTTATGGCGTCGGTTTGCAACAAGGAGAGATTTCGGCGTATGTTGGCATGTATGTTGAATTAGGTCGATTATCAGCAATTTTTTAAAAAACAGAGATGACACGGCAAAATCGATCGTGTATAAGTGTATTTGCAAAAAGAGAGACTACGCAATATACATATATACACGATGTGTTAACCAGCATCGTGTAAGTATGTTATAGACTACGTTTGCGATCGCGTAGCCTATGACCAAATTTTGTGAAAAGAGAGACAACACTACGAACCGCGTAGTCTATACGAATTTTGACTACGCGGATAATCCGCGTAGTGTTTGTTCATATAGACTACACGTTCTCCTGTGTAGTTTATAACCGCCCATTTTTTTCTCTACACTAATACACTTTCGCGTAGTCTATTATTTAATAGACTACGCAATTACTCATTCGTGTTGTCAATACTGCATAGTCTATAACCATAATTGTTGTAAGCCTCCCCATCTGAACTCCACATTCTTTTTAATCACTTCAGTCAACGGGGCTGCAATGCTGCTGAAATGTGGTACAAAATGCCTATAAAAACTGGCAAATCCATGAAAACTCCGAACATCGCCAATGCTCTTAGGCTGTGGACACTCCATGATAGCTCTTATTTTCTCTTCTTCAACCTGCACTCCATCTGCACTAACAACAAACCCAAGAAACACAAGCTTATCTGTGCAAAAGATGCATTTCATAAGGTTAGCAAATAAACAATCTCTACGAAGTATATCCAAAATAGCTCTCAAATGATCACAATGATCATCATGACTCCTACTATAAATCATAATATAATCAAAATAAACCACAACAAATCTGCCAATAAAAACTCTCAAAATATGTTTCATAAGACGCTTAAACGTGCTAAGAGCATTAGTTAAACCAAAAGGCATGACTAACCACTCATACAAACCAAGTTTAGTTTTAAAAGGAACACTCATCTCCCTCCACTACAAGAAAATATGTAATAGACTACGCGAAATAGACTACGCGAATAAAGAACCGTGTTATTAAAGATTTGGCCGGCGATAAACAACGCGGCAGATTGCATCGTCTATATGGATATAGATGATGCAAAAATCCTGCATCGTCTATATCCATATAGACGACACGAACTGCCGCGTTGTCTCTATTTTTACGTGTAATTTATGATCGGTGATCGATGACACGACAATGCGCATTGTCTATATGGTTATAGACAACACGGAATTTTTGCATAGTCTATATCCATATAGATGACGCGCATTGCCACGCCATCTATCCCTACATATATATACAAGTAAACAGGTGTAGCTAGCCCTCATTTGACGCTGCATCTCCTCCCCTTCTCTCAAACCGGCCGTGCTCAGTCTGTTGCCTCCGCCGCCTCCGTCTCCGCGCCGCTGCTTATCTCCTTTTCCCATTCTCTCATACTCGTCTCCATTCTCAAACAAAATCTTTAGTGTGCTGATGATGTAGGGTTTTACCGTGAACCGAATCACCAAAACCAAAATGAACCGGATCGATCTATGGATATTGCTCATAATTAAATATCTCAAAACCCTAGCATGCTCCTATGAATTTAATACAAGATTGTGGATTGAGAGATTTACCATAACTCCGTAGTCTCTGAACCAATCTTTTGCGTTTGAATTCCAAACTTCAATTCAACCACGCAATTCGAATTTGTCTGGGAAAACAGAAATTAGCAATCTAATTTCAAAACAAAATTCGAAATAAAGAAATTGAGAAAGAAGAAGTTCTGTTCTCCAGATCAGGTCTTCAGATCTGTATCCCAATGCTGTTCAGATCTACTACTGGTGAGGACTCCGTAGATCTGTAATCTGAGCAGGACCAGAATCGAAATTCTCCTCCCTTGCACACCAAAGTCGGCGCCCACTGCTCTCTCTCTAGGGTTAGGATTTTTCAACTGCATTACAACTTATGAGAGAGAGCTGTCTATTTATAGACCTAGGGTTTTATCTTTAATGGGCTCTTTGGGCTCAATTCAGCATATTTAATTGGGCCAGACCTGGGACCTAATGCAAATAACAAAGTGGGCCTATAAATTAATTAATTCCCATGTCCACAACCCTGGACACAATTAATTAATTAATATTAATTCTTTTTCACCACAGAATTAATACTGACCTACCCCTTTATTACCACGTTATGAGAACGAGCTGCATTAATTGAGAATCCCCATATTTAAGGTTATCGGACATCCATTAATTAATCGGAGCCTCTGACAAGATCTAACTACAATTAATTAATATCTTATTATTCCTGAGTAGTACCACTCAAATCTTATCACTCGTGCCTGAACTTAATCAGCCTGCAGAACTTTGGCACGATGAATGTTATTGAGCTCCTCAGGGAATGTCCCCATCCTATTACTCGGATATGGTTACCTAAGTTCAGTCTCAAGCGGTACTACACGAACTGCTGTTACCCAAGATGCGGATATACGAGCGCGCTGTGTTGGCTCTCCACCATGGCAAGTCAAAGCAACAGTCAACCCGTGCAAACCCCTGAACCTTCGTTAGGGTTTGGACTCAATCAATATAACGAGATCTTTTATTCGCTGATGTCAGACAGACGAATATATCTCACTGCGGTCCATCAATACGCCACCTCTGCGTATCACCATGTCAAGTAACCAAGACAGACTACTTATTCCGACAATGCCGCAACCATCCGGACAAACGTATCCTCATACGCTGTCTCGGCTGTGATCATGTTTATGTCTCACTAGGTCAAGTGATCATACTGTCTTCTGCGATCTACAACACGCCGTATGATCGTCCCTATCGGTGAGACAAGAGGATACCATTGTTCATACATGTACGATTGTTAACAGATAGGAGAAATAAACCGTTGTATACACATTATAATAAATGCTTTCAGTATACAAAACCCATCAATCTCCCACTTATACTCAAAGCATAACTAAGCTATTACAGAGTATACAGTCCGTCTATCTAGTCTGTTGTCTCTTTAACCACTGTCAGTGGTCGGCATCCACCTCAGACCCAGCTCACGAATATGTCTTTCGTAAACCTTCTGCGGCAAGCTCTTTGTAAATGGATCAGCAAGATTGTCAGCAGTGTCAATCTTCTTAATCAGCACATCGCCCCTCGATACGATTTCTCGTATGATATGGTACTTTCTCTCTATGTGTTTGCTTGCCCTGTGAGACCGCGGTTCCTTTGAGTTAGCCACTGCTCCAGAGTTATCACAATAAATTGTGATGCTCCTCGGCAAACTCTGAATCACGCCCAACTCTAAAAGGTAGTTCCGGAGCCACACCCCCTCTTTCGAGGCGTCGGAGGCGGCGACATATTCCGCCTCCATGGTGGAGTCAGCAATGCATTTCTGCTTGGAGCTCCTCCAAGATACAGCTCCACCTCCCAGGGTAAACACATAACCTGAGGTCGATTTCTTCTCATCCTGGTCCCCTTGGAAATCCGAGTCTGTATAACCCACAGGGCACAGATCCTCACTTTGATAAACTAGGAAGAAATTCCTAGTTCTTTTCAAATACTTGAGGATGTGCTTTACAGCAGTCCAGTGCGCCTGTCCAGGGTTAGACTGATATCTTGCTACCATGCCAACGGCATAACAGATATCTGGCCTGGTACACAGCATCTCATACATGAGACTACCCACTGCCAAAACATATGGTACAAGACTCATCTCGTCTTTCTCCCGCTGTGTCTGAGGACACTGCCCACTAGAAAGACGAACGCCATGTCGGAAAGGCAGCAAGCGTTTCTTGGCGAGTTGCATGCTGAACCGGGCTATCACAGTATCCACATAGGATGTCTGGGATAAGCATCAACATTCTTCTTTTACGATCTCGTAAGACCTTAATCCCAAGAATGTAGCCAGCTTCACCCAGATCCTTCATTTGGAACTGTTCGGATAACCAAACTTTGATTTCGGACATCACTCCCTCGTTGTTTCCAAATAGGAGTATGTCATCAACGTATAGTGCAAGGAAGACCACGCTCCCACTGACACAAAGTCGATAAACACAACTTTCGTTTTCCAACTGTGCAAATCCATAGGATTTAATCACATCGTTGAAACGTAAGTTCCACGACCTTGAAGCTTGCTTAAGTCCATACAAGGACTTCCTAAGCTTCCAGACAAGATGTTCTTCGCCCTTGCTTATGTAACCCTTGGGTTGCTGCATATAGATGTCCCTACCTTCTTCAAGGTAACCGTTTAGAAAAGCAGTTTTGACATCCATCTGCCAGATCTCGAGGTCCATATGCGCAGCTATGGCAAGGAGTATCCGGATGGACTTGAGCATGGCTATGGGTGAAAAGGTTTCGTCATAGTCAATACCCTCTTTTTGACTATAACCCTTTGCCACCAGCCTGGCCTTGAAAGCCGTGATCTTTCCATCCGCCCCTTTCTTTCTCTTGTATACCCATTTGCACCCTATGGCCCTAAAGCCATCCGGCAAATCAGTTTTCTGGTATACATCCATAGCAGTTATGGATTCTATTTCAGAATCCATGGCGACTTGTCATTTGGCAACATCCTTGTCCTGCACTGCCTCTTCGTAAGTCAATGGGTCAGAGTTCTCATGTCCATCTTCCGGGCTCAAGTCCGAAGACTCACCCACGAACATGTACCTTTCCGGTTGGAAAATAACTCTCCCACTGCGACGAGACATCGGTGCCGTGTCAGTAGTAGGTGCAGTGACTTGTGGTCCTGCACCTTGCACTGAAGAACGTGTCTGTGGTGCTGTACCTCTCACAGGTGCACCCACATCTACACGTTCCCCTTCCCTTGGAATTGCATTCTCGTTCTCAATTTCTTGAAGAACGATATCACTCCTTGACTTGTGATTACTCACATACTCGTCCTCCAAGAATCTAGCGTTGGTGCTAACAACGACTCTTTGACTCTCAGGACAGTAAAAGTAACCACCTTTCGTTTGCCTGGGATACCCTATGAACAACATTACTTTTGACCTGCTTTCTAACTTATCAGGTTCCTTCGACAATACGTGTGCCAGACAGCCCCATACTCTAAACTTGCACAAACTAGGTTTGCGACCAAGGAAGAGCTCAACAGGCGTCTTAGGAACTGATTTAGAAGGCACCACATTAAGCACGTAAGCTGCTGTTTCCAATGCGTAGCCCCAAAACGAAATTGGTAAGTTTGCATAACTCATCATTGATCTTACCATCTCTAGAAGAGTTCAATTTCTTCTTTCAGCTACACCGTTTTGCTGGGGAGTACCCGGTGCAGTCCATTGGGATGTAATCCCATTTTCTGACAAATACTGCAAGAACTCGTTACCGAGGTATTCGCCACCGCGGTCAGATCGCAGTGACTTGATAGTTTTCCCGATCTTCTTTTCTACCTCAGCCTTGAACTCTTTGAATTTCTCAAAGCATTCAGACTTGTAGCGAAGCAGGTAAACGTATCCGTACCTTGAGTAGTCGTCAATGAAAGTGACAAAATACTCGTATCCTCCACGAGCCTGCGTGGACATCGGTCCACACAAGTCTGAATGGATCAACTCCAACACATCCTCTGCTCGAGACTGACTAGCCTTGAATGGCCTAGTTGACATCTTGCCCTCGATGCAAGATTCGCAGACTTGATAAGGTACAGCCCGGACTAGGTCCAATGTACCGTCATCTGCAAGTCTTTGAATCCGCTTCAAGCTGATGTGACCCAGTCTCAAGTGCCAGAGATATGTAAGATCCTCATCAGAAGAAGTAAGTTTTCTCTTCCTAGGATTATCAATTACGGATGAATTACATGCAATACTTGCGGAAGACTTATGATTACAGTTAACAACATAGAGAGAATTATTCAGCATTCCACGACAGATAACACCGTTATTACCAATGATAGAAACACCACTATCAAAAATAACTGAATATCCATCAACATAATGTTTGGAAACTGAAATAAGATTCCGCCGAAAATCCGACACATACAAAACATCTCTCAATGTTAAAACAGAATCGTCAAAGTACAAGGTGAAATCTCCAATGGCAGCTGCACTCACTTGTGCTGTGTTCCCCATCGAGATGGTAACCTCGTCATTCTTCAGCACCCTCCTCGGTGTGAACCCCTGCAAAATGTAACAAACATGATCAGTAGCTCCAGTATCCACTACCCACGAATGAGTAGAAACCGATGCTAAACATGTTTCCGTTACAAATGCAAATGACGTACCTTGACCCTTGCTTCCTCTTGCCTTCTTACTTGAAGTGACACCAACCACCTTCATTTCATTTGAACTCCTCTCACGTGATCTGCGATCAATCATATTCTTGCACACAGTGTGAACCACATCTTTCAATGTGCCCAAGCTGTGCTCAAGATCTGATAACTCAGACTCCCATGAAGGTACAAAGGACTGTCCTGCTACAAGATCAGTAAGCAACTCTTTGAAAGAGTACTCATTTCTCTTAGCTACATCCTTCTTAAAGTCATAGAAAGAAATTGGTAAGGAGTTCAGGATTATATCGATCCTAGCCCGATCACTGATACATCCACCTCCACGTGTGAATCGTTTCATGGTGTTATCCATGATCATCACATGCAGTGTCACCGAACTGCCATCAACCATTCTCTTACAGACAAGGTCTCTAACGAGATCACAGTTGACAGTTCGTTCCACTTCACCATATGTTCGTACCAAGTCCATCCAGATTCCTACAGAGCTACAATAGCCCATGTACTTGAGCTTGAGTTCTCTTGATAGGTTATCTGTGATTAACTTGTAAGTAAAATCCTCAGATGCCACCCAGCTGTCATAGAACTCCTTCTCTTGTCTAGAAACCTTATGGTAACGTGGTGCAAGTGGCATCATAGTAAGAACAAACATGTGTTGCTTAGTCAGGAGAATATACTATGAGATCAGTGAGCAACTCTTTGAAGGAGTACTCACTTCTCTTAGCCACATCCATCTTAAAGTCATAGAATGAAAGCGGTAAAGAGTTCAGGATTATATCGATCTTAGCCCGATCAGATATACATCCACCTCCACGTGGCCCAAAAAAATATCATATGAGGACAATTAAGGCAAACAAAATTCCTCGTGGCCCCAAAAAATAAATAGAAAATAAAATCTATCTATTACAATTTGAATTTTGAATTTAATGGATAAATCCAAATCTTCTCAAATCTTCAAGGGCCTCCAAATCTTGATACACCAAATCTTTTGGATTTTTAGGCCTTTGTGATCTGATGATTTGCCCTAACCCTAATGCAAACCCTAGGGTTTACACAGGATTGCACAAACCACCAAAACACGAGCCACCACGACGGGACAGCAGCAGCCGACGACGACCGAAGCCGCCGCCGGCCCAGCGCCACCGCGCGCGCAGGCCCTGCCCCCGTGCCGTGCCTCGCGCGCGCAGGCCCTGCGCCCGCGCCCGCTGTGCCGCACCACCGTCGCCCGCCGTCGTCCTCTGTCGGCCCTGCGTCGGTTCCGTCTTCGTTCTTCGTCCTCGACCCGTCCAGTTACAAATTTGAAAATTACAGAAAAATTCTATTCTATTATAATTTTCAAATCTACACTAATCATGGATTTTCTCATGATTTTACAAAATAATTCAGCCCTACACGGATAAACCACCGCGGGCTGAATCAACGGGTTGCCACGAGGAACAAAAACCAAACATCCACAATAATAAATTCATATATGCATATCGAATTTAATTATGAACAACAGAGCCATAAATCAGAAACCTGGCTCTGATACCAATTGTAGGGTTTTACCGTGAACCGAATCACCAAAACCAAAATGAACCGGATCGATCTATGGATATTGCTCATAATTAAATATCTCAAAATCCTAGCATGCTCCTATGAATTTAATACAAGATTGTGGATTGAGAGATTTACCGTAACTCCACAGTCTCTGAACCGATCTTTTGCGTTTGAATTCCAAACTTCAATTCAACCACGCAATTCGAATTTGTCTGCGGAAACAGAAATTAGCAATCTAATTTCAAAACAAAATTCGAAATAAAGAAATTGAGAAAGAAGAAGTTCTGTTCTCCAGATCAGGTCTTCAGATCTGTATCCCAATGCTGTTCAGATCTACTACTGGTGAGGACTCCGTAGATCTGTAATCTGAGCAGGACCAGAATCGAAATTCTCCTCCCTTGCACACCAAAGTCGGCGCCCACTGCTCTCTCTCTAGGGTTAGGGTTTTTCAACTGCATTACAACTTATGAGAGAGAGCGGTCTATTTATAGACCTAGGGTTTTATCCCTAATGGGCTCTTTGGGCTCAATTCAGCATATTTAATTGTGCCAGACCTGGGACCTAATGCAAATAATAAAGTGGGCCTATAAATTAATTAATTCCCATGTCCACAACCCAGGACACAATTAATTAATTAATATTAATTCTTTTTCACCACATAATTAATACTGACCTACCCCTTTATTGCCACATTTTGAGAACGAGCTGCATTAATTGAGAATCCCCATATTTAAGGTTACCGGACATCCATTAATTAATCGGAGCCTCCGACAAGCTCTAACTACAATTAATTAATATCTTATTATTCCTGAGTAGTACCACTCAAATCTTATCACTCGTGCCTGAACTTAATCAGCCTGCAGGACTTTGGCACGATGAATGTTATTGAGCTCCTCAGGGAATGTCCCCATCCTATTACTCGGATATGGTTACCTAAGTTCAGTCTCAGGCGGTACTACACGAACTGATGTTACCCAAGATGCGGATATACGAGCGCGCTGTGTTGGCTCTCCACCATGGCAAGTCAAAGCAACAGTCAACCCGTGCAAACCCCTGAACCTTCGTTAGGGTTTGGACTCAATCAATATAACGAGATCTTTTATTCGCTGATGTCAGACAGACGAATATATCTCACTGCGGTCCATCAATACGCCACCTCTGCGTACAAGCATGTCAAGTAACCAAGACAGACTACTTATTCCGACAATGTCGCAACCATCCAGACAGACGTATCCTCATACGCTGTCTCGGCTGTGATCATGTTTATGTCTCACTAGGTCAAGTGATCATACTGTCTTCTGCGATCTACAACACGCCGTATGATCGTCCCTATCGGTGAGATAAGAGGATACCATTGTTCATACATGTACGATTGTTAACAGATAGGAGAAATAAATCGTTGTATACACATTGTAATAAATGTTTTCAGTATACAAAACCCATCAGATGATGCAATACCTCGAGAGCAGATGCGACAACAGACTCATGGCGGCGAGGGCCGTCCTGGTCTCACTTGCTGCCGATTTATGGCTTAAACCCACCCTCATGGCTCAGCCGCCGCTCGCGCACCACATGCTTATCCGCCCTTTGCAGCTGGCCACCCCTGAAGGAAGTCAAGTAGATGAACTGGAACTCACAGCCAAGAAGTTGGGAGAACTCAAGTTTCACCTCCAGGAGCTTCAATATGAAAAGGTTTGATTATGTGTTTCAATCATTGTTTCTCATATTAACTAAAAACATATGGTGTTCATTTATTAAAATAGGGTTTTATTTTTGGTGTATTGCAGAATCTGCGGTTGCAGAAAGTTAATGGCTATATCAGTACAATCCATGGACTCTCAGTTGTCATGTCTATAGATTTTAAGAAGATAATGGAAAAAATTCATCCATGTTTTGATGATACTGTTGTTGGTCAGTCAAATAGCATAAGCAATGAAATACTAGCTAGATTAACCAATAAAATGAATTCACTGAAGCAAGAAAAACAACAGAGGTTATTGCAGGTGACTCGTTTATGACATCTGTTCTCATCTTTTTTATCCATGATATACTTTATGTATGTTGAAAGATTGTTTTCTTAACTGCTCTCATCAAGAAATGTTTTCCCAATTATGGACAAATACTAAAGTTATTAATATGCATTTGTAAGTTTCTTTAACCCATAGTTGTTTACTGAGACAACATGGATAGGTTCTGTATTATCATTGTCCTGTTTTACCAATTAATTATTCAATTTCATCGATGTATCTTTTAATTATGTACATTCTTGTATATGTATAAAATCTTAAAGATTAGGGAGGAATTGTTTCTCAATTTGTTTAGGTTATTTCTAGTTTTAGGTTTAGACAAAATTGACCAGATTGCATAACAAGAATTTTCCCTTGCTGTTTCTTGACTTGTAGTTAGTATTATATGTTTAATGAGTTAGTTTGAATCTTCTCTGTCCATTGTATTACCGGATCATATGGTGACTTACATTATGTTCAACTTGCATATAGAGATGGCTGAGCAGCACATCAGATTAGCCCTTTCATCTGGCATACTTGTTGCTTTGTTTGCATGCAGGTGATTTATTTTACTTTTGGAATCTATAGTTTTTCTGGCCTTAGTCTCAGCGTGAAAAAATTGTTTTAAAAATTGGAAGTTCCAATTTGAGGGTAGTCTGAACTTTTCCAGCTTTAGTGGGAAAGTATATTTCTGGGAATTGCCTTTAACGGGATATTAAATTAGATTGTGTTTCATTATGATAATAAACTTCTGAAGGTAGAAACCAATTAATTACTGATAGTCTCTTGGATATGTGCTAAGTGTCAATGATAAGTGTATCATTAACAAGAGACATTTAGATCAGTTTAAGCATTTGTTGCACTCTAGTTGAAGAACGGTACGATAAATGCCACTGTAGAAGTAACAGGAGACTTTGACAAATGAGCATTGATTGATTACATGAATAAAACATTGTTGATGGACTTTGCTATTACATAAATCCAGCAAGTCCTTGTTAAGGTGTCACTGATAAGAAATTGTTGTAAGATGAAATTTAAAGGCAGAAGAGGTGAAATTGATTTCATGCCTATGTTGATTCTTATTTTCTCAATCTGTTATCCGTGACACTGATATCTTGAGAGAATGGTAATTCATTAACAAGCTTCTTTCTGTATGCCTAAGATTTTATAAAATATGCATCAAATTATTGCTTTAAATCATCAAAGATTCATGGAGTTTCAGTTTAGCTTGAATCTCCTTTCAAATAACGTAGCTTTACAGTTAATTAGTAGTTGATTTCAACTTAAGTTGCCATGGGGGAATCAATTACAACTTGGGTATCCCCTTCTTTCAAATATTGGTTAAATGTTTCCTGCTCGCTTAATTTTTCTTTCTAAACTTTTTAGCTGATGGAACTAATATTGGTATATCACTTCATGTTTCCTTAGGAGCTTCATTTTGGTCAGCTTGATTAATCAAATGAGGTATGGGGGTTGTGTTATCGTTATTATGTGACAATGTTGTTTGTTGATTTTTTGGTTTAATCATTTTAAGATGTTATGCTTTTGGATTGTCATTAAGATATTTGATGTAACGCCCCTCGAAAATTTTAAATGTATTTATCGAATTTTCGAAATTTATATTTTGTCATCGAATTTAATTCGAAGCGTTGCGATCGATTTGAATAGGAAACTCATCATTTTGGGAATTTATTTAATTGCCAATCTCATTTCAAGTAGGGTAATTAAATATTAAATTAATAATTAGCCTCGATAATTTATTCGATAACCCGACATTTTAGTATCGGGATAATATCGATCGATAAATATTCGGGAGTAAACGAAATATTACGGTCTCCCGTGCAATGACGCGAAGAGATGTGGAGTTGACGTGAGGTGATGTTAAAGTGACCGATGTGACAAGCGAATGACAACCACTTTAACCTTTTTGACTTTCGGTAATTCCGAAATTACCCTCGCCTCCCTTCTATAAATAGAAAGCTTCATTCTTAAGATAACACTTTTCACTCTCTCTCAAAATTTACCAAGAGAATTCCGGCGAGATTTCCGGCGACATTCCGGCGAGCTCCGACGAAGCTCCGGCGAAGTGTTTTCAAGGTAAAACTATACCTTTTCGGAACCCTCTCTTCGTTTCCTTTCCCTTTCCAACCTTAGATTTCCATTTTCTTTTGTTTTGAAGTAAGAAAGCAAGGAATCAAAGGTTGATCAAGCTCACGAAGCTCAAAGAACGTCCTAGAGGTATAGATCGAACCTCTCTCTAGCTATTTTGACGATTTAAGCATGTTGTGATTTTTGCCCTAGTTGATAAATGTGATGATCTAGGCTTGATATTGAGATTATGAGTACGTATGCATGTTTAGCATGTTATATTATGAGCCTAGAAACAATATATCGACCTAGGAATCGATTTGTGTTGATTTTGGAGCATTTTTGGTATATTTGTCCAATATGGTAATATTGCGGTTTAATCTCGATTCCAACATGTTTTGATGGTTTAATACGTGTCTAGACTCATTATACTTGTTAGGAAACCATTTGGTGTTGTTAGAAATCGATTGGACGAGCCCGGATAACCGTTTGAGCCAAAAACAAGATTTTCCGCCAAAGGCATTTTAGCCTCTGTTTCGGCCGATATAGGATTCATCTCGGTCGAGATGGCCATATCGGGCGAGATAGAGTCATCTCGGTCGATATGTCCATATCGGTCGAGATGAACCTCATCCCGGTCGAGACGACCTATTCCATTTCATTTCGGTCGATTGTATTCATTTCGGTCGATTTCATTCCATCTCGGTCGATATGCTCATATCGGTCGAGATGAATCTCATCTCGGTCGATATGCTCATATCGGTCGAGATACATTCATTTCGGTCGACACACCCATCTCGGTCGAGATGCATTCCATCTCGGTCGAGACAGAATGAAACTTCTCACATTTTGTCCTTTCTTCGACCGATTCGATTTATCTTTCATACCTTTCGATACCCTTCATACCAATCAATTTCAATAACATTTCCTTGGATTCTAAATCCTTCATTCAATTAATTCAAATCCAAATTTGGTTTCGTTTGATATTTCTTGTATCAATCAACGAAGAAATGTTATCTTTCATAACTTCTCCGAAAATCCTTGTAAATTCAAATCAATCAAATTGCTTGATCAAACTCTTGTAACTCGAACTTTCTTTGAAGCCTATTGTTAAACCAAACTTGTTTAACCTCAACTTTGGAATCTTAATCCGATCTTACCTAAGATCGAGAATTTCCTCTATTATTTCGTTGAAACAACTTGGTGAGTTCTTATACTCTCAAGCAATGTACGATGATTCATAATGAATATGAAACATCTTTCAATCTTAAACTCTTGAAAGTGCATAGTCACTTGAGGAAGTCAATTGTTTATTCAATCAAATTGAACCCATGTTTCTTGAATTGATGCTCGATATTGAATCACGAGCTATTGATGTAACGTTTGGCTACCTAGTTCGTCAAACTAAATTGCCAAGTCATTCTTCTATATCCTTATCCGATGGCTCAAACGTGAGAAGTCCAAGGTCGATTAAGAGTCTAGAACTAGTTAATGAGTTAGATATTAAATAAATCTATTATTCCTTGAGGATTTACTCGTATTCCTTATGTAATAGGAAAAGGGAAGGAGAAGATCGATATCTAGATCAACCAATCGCGTAACCGCACCTACTCAAGGTGGGCTTTCTTTACCCCTATATAGTGGGCCAAATTAAATACATGAAAATAATGTTTTCTTTTCAAAGCATATCAAGCATGAAATGAAATGTTTTGTTTTAAACTGTTTTGTCATTGCCTACTGTTTTGTGTTTGCTATCTATCCTCTCAGTGGGGGAACCCCACTCAGAGAAGAACATCAAACGTATTCAACGTGGATGTTGACTCCGCGTATTGCGAGTCTTATCGATCGTACCCAGGTAGTGAAAGAGATACCTCGGGTTAGTGCACTATGATGCTGACATGTTAGGGGTCATGCCCTACTCGGACTAGCATCGTGACTGTGGTAGGTGGCCACCTCCCAGTCACATAATCAATTGCAGATAGTTTAACTAGTAAAAAGGAGCATGCTCATTCATGAAATGTTTTGGTGCAATGGGAGGATTTCAAACTTAAAACCCCATGTGCGACCCGATTAAAAAGGCATGACAAACTTATATATATATATGTTTTCGGGCATGTGTTCACTAAGTACAATTTGTACTTAGCCCCTCGCATTATTTCTAAAATGTGTAGGTTAAAAGAAGCTTTTGGAGCAAGAGTACGAGGTAGCAGAGGAGTAGAGCTGAAGATTCTTTTTTGTAATAGTTAGATGCGGAAGTGTGTATCTTCATATACATACTTCCTTGATAACTTTCCGCTGCTAAACTCAATGTCTTTTGATTAGACTTTTGTCATAATCCATATTGTTGTAAACTCTGATATTTAAATTACTCAAGAAGCTACGATCCCTTCTTGAGGAGGCACCCCTTTTATATCTTTTGCTTAACTTGAGGTAAGAGTGGTGATTCTTCTCAATTGCTTGAATTCTTCTTGTTAATTGATATCTCAAGTGCAAGTCTCGTACCCGATGTGCCTCATTTCCTTGAATATTACCATGTTAATAAATCGGGGCGCGACATTTGAATTATATGAATGTGGTTTGTTGATTTTTTGGTTGAACCATTTTAAGCTGTTATGCTGCCCAATTTTTTTTCATGATATCTACTTGTGCGATTATGTGAATTAGTAATGGATTCTTGATTTCATGTTTTTGGTTGTCGTCTTCATATTGGTTTAGGATTCCAATTTTAACGTGTTGTGCTATTAGTAATGACTTCTTGATTTCATGCAGTCCCTTTTCGGAATGTCTCACCAGCAAGCTCTGGACCACAGATCGGTTTGAGGCATACCTAAAGAAGATTTATCATCACATTTGATGTACTTAGATTACTTTGTAGTTGTAGTCAGTTTTAACACTACATTATTACCAAACATATGTAATTTTGAGAATTATTAAAATGTCATTTTATATTGTTATTATTTGTGCATGGGTACTTTAAATAAATTATTTTATTATTTTTACATGATTTACAAAATTAAACAAAAAAGAAAGACGACGCGGATCTCCGCATCGTCTATTAGCGACTACATATAAATAGACAACGTGGAAATTTTGAATAGACTGCGCGATTTTTGCATTGTCTATTAGCTTTTTTGTTGTAGTGCTCCTTAATCCTAATCTGATGATATCCACTTCTCAAATCTATCTTAGAAAAAACACAAGCACCATGCAACTCATCAAACATATCATCTAAATTAAGGATATGATGGCGATACTTAACTGTAATATTGTTGATAGCACGACAGTCGCAACACATCCTCATGGTTGAATCCTTCTTGGGCACAAGCAAAACTGGAACTGTAACATCCCACCCCTCGGGTCCGGCGATGTCAGGGCCTGCAGTCCGATGCACCCCAACCCACTCAGCGTCAACTGAGCCCTGCGCACACAACGACTTATGGTTCGCCAGCCTCATCCGCAGATGCAGACTGGAGGGTT
>JAPKLW010000906.1:9410-30619 GCA_026898455.1 Plectranthus barbatus | reverse complement strand
TGTGTGCGCAGGGCTCAGTTGACGCTGAGTGGGTTGGGGTGCATCGGACTGCAGGCCCTGACATCGCCGGACCCGAGGGGTGGGATGTTACAAAAAAAGCTGCAGATCAACTGGTGACATCTTACCTTTAGGGTTTGGTGTTAAAGGTTGAGGGCGGGTGTTCGATCCCCCTTGACAACAACCCTCCAGTCTGCATCTGCGGATGAGGCTGCCGAACCATAAGTCGCTGTGTGCGCAGGGCTCAGTTGACGCTGAGTGGGTTGGGGTGCATCGGACTGCAGGCCCTGACATCGCCGGACCCGAGGGGTGGGATGTTACAGGAACTGCACAAGGACTCAAACTCTCAGATATGTCTCTTCCTCTCCTTCGGCCTGGTTTGATAAGCTGGTTTGTTCGTAAGGGTTGCTCCAGGTACAAAATCAATCTGGTTCTCAATCCGACGAATGGGTGGCAGTTCGATTTGGGTATCATCTAGAAAGACATCCTCAAAATCCTGCAAAAGAGAGAAAATAGAAGGGGGTAGAGAATCAAGAATGTTAGTTAAAATCAGGTTCTCCTTGTAGATCAACAACACCAATGTTTCTTCCTCCGAACCGCCCACTTCAGATCCCCAACCCTAGCTAGAAAAGACTGTTGTATCATGTGACTGCCGTCACTACCGCCGCCAGTGATGCAGTGTGGAACTGGTGCTGAACTGTGTTCTTGTTCATCATTCTTCGTGTTCTTCGTCCCGTACAGATTACAGATTTGAAAAACAACACAAAAATAGAGCTAATATATTACATTTGAATTTTCTTATCAAATCTAATCATGGATTTTCTCATGATCTTACAAAATATTTAATCCAAACACAGATAAACTACCGCCGATTAAATTAATGGGGCCACGAGGGACACATAAACCAAAAACTATTCACAACAATAAATAAAATCCATTCATGCATAAATAAAAAATTGTTTTACTAACGTAGCGATGAAACATAACCTAACCCTGATACCAATTGTAGGGTTTTTATTGTTGTGAACCGAATCACAAAATCCATTTAAGCCAGACCATTCATGAATGTTAAAACAATTTCCATTCGGTGATAAAACCTATGCATGCTTCGATGAATTTGATTGAAATGGTTTTAGGGTTACCTTTTGAATCTGTAGTGTCTAGATCTGAACCACGTTGAATCTAAATCCGATACCACCACGCGCACAATTTGAAACAGCGAAAAGAGAATCAAATGTCTTGCAATTTAATTTAAGATTTAAATTGAAACAAAAGATCAAAGTCCTGTTCTCCAAATCAAGTCTTCAGATCTGTATCCCTTTGATTTTTCAATCCTGCTACTAGTGAGGATTCCACGAGATTGCATTGCACAGGACAGAGTCGAAAAATCTCCTCCATTGCACAGTAGGCGCCACCCCTCTCTCTCTGCCTCTAGGGTTTCAGTTGTTGTGACTTATGAAATCTGAAAAAAGAATGGGCATTTTATAATACTAGGGATGAAACCCTAATGGGCTCCCTTGAGCAATTTAATAGGCCAGACATGGGACCTGATGCACATAATAAAGTGGGCATATGAATTAATTAATTCCAATATCTACAACCCAGGACATAATTAATTAATGTTAATTCATTCCGCTAGAGAATTAATACCGACCTACCCCTTTATTACCACGCTATGAGAATGGGTTGCATCGACTCGGTGAATCCCCATATTTAAGGTTACTGGACATTAATTAAATAATTAGATCTCCTCACAAGCTTCATATAATTAATTAATATTTTATTATCCTGAGTAATACCACTCAAACATTGTCATCTGTGCTTGAACTTAATCAACCTGCAGGACTTCAGCACGACGAACCTTATTGAGCTCCTCAGGGAATGTTCTCATCCTAATACTCAGATATGGGTTAATCTAACTCCAATCATCAAAACATTCTACACAAATTACTATCACCCAAGATGCAAATACACGACCACGTTAATCAGACTCTCCACCGTGGCAAGTCAAAGTGACACACAACCCATGCATACTTCTAAACCTTCGTTAGGATTCAAACTCAATCAAGTAATGAAATCTTGTTTATTCTTAAGTCAGACAGAAGAGCACATCTCACTATGGTCCTATTAATATGTAGCCGCACGTACCAGCATATCATGTGATCAAGATAAATCACATTTTTTTACTATGATGCAGCCTACACCGACAGAGTAATCCTCAACGCAGTCTCGACTGTGATACTATTATTTATATCTCGCTAGGTCAAATGATCTATACGGTTTTCTACAATCTCCTACACGTCGTATGGTCTTTATATCGACGAAATAAGAGGATTTCATTGTTCTCGCAAGTATGTTTGTTTACATATATGAGATAACTCAAATGTATACACACTGCAATAAATGCTTTTAGTATACAAAACCCAACACTGGTATCCCCCTTGGCAATACTGATTTTAATAGCCACCTCGATTCACATAATTGGCTTCACAATGGGATCAACTTGTACCTTTGCTACAACAGATGTAGATTCATTTGCTATCAGTTTGTCCTTGTCCCCACTGAGCTTCTCAATCTATGCCTTCAAGAAGTCCTCTCCTTCACTATTCTCCACTACATTGGCAAGATATTGCTTCGAATTTGACAACCGTCGTGTATGCAAGACCATATTCTAGAACAACTTCATGGCATTCTCTGCTGACTTGCTCATGATAGACCCTCCAGATGAGGAATCCACAAACTCCTTGGTATGCTCGTTCATTCCATTGTAGAAGATATGGGTTTGCTCCTTTGTGTCGAACCCATGGCCAGGGCAAGCTTGCAAAAAATCATTGAAGCATGTCCAGGCCTCGTAGAATGTTTCATTGGCCTTCTGAAGGAACTAGCTAATGGCTGCCTTTCTCTGAATCACCACCATAAGAGGGAAGAAATTTGAAAGGAATTCAGCTCTCAATTCCTCCCATGTTCAGATAGTGCTGAGGTCCAATCCAACATACCAATTTATGGCTCGATCCTTCAGGAGAATGGGAAAAGTCTCATCCGGATCACATCTTGTCTAATTCCATTTGTCCTGACCATATCGCACACCTCCACAAACATTCTAAGGTGAGAATATGGGTCTTCTAAAGCTTTGCCCCCAAACTAGTTATGTTGAACCATCTGTATCAGCCCAATCTTCAATTCATAGTTATGGACGTTGATGCCAACAACAAAACCATCATTTTTGGGTCATGACCGGTATTTCCTTGCCATGGCATTGGGCTCCTCATCCTCCAACTGATCCAGCTGAAGCACAATTTAGTTTGGTTACCTTTCCCAACCATTCTCTCCAGCATCAACTCCCATATTTGCTCCATCATCTGATGCACCTCCAGTATGATTAAGAAATGATGCTCTGATATCATTCGCAATCCCTCGGGCTTGGGATTGGGATTCTCCTTATTCAGCGGGTTCTGATTATTTAGTGGATACATCTCGGTCTCTGCCCTACTTTCTCCAACTCTTTCCCTTGCTTTCTTGTTATTTCTGATGCTTTGATTTCTTGATCAAAGACTTCAAGTGCTTTGCCCTTGGCCCTCGTGTTCCTGCACAGCCTGAGAAAACAAATAAGTGCAGAAAATTAGTTGGCATCAACCGTCGTGAAATGTTTTTCTACTGTCGAATATATCGATTGAAACAAAGACAGAAGTCAAATTCACACGCACCACACGAACATAAAATTTAAACAAAACGAAAATAAAACTCAATCCAAAAAACCCTAAAACAAATTAGTATCAAGATAAAATCTTAACAATTCCCCGACAACATTGCCAATTTTGATCTCTGTGAAATCCAGAGATTAATTACAGCAAATAGTGGCAAATAAGCTTATATGTCGAAATTACACTATGTACTAATCACAGTTCTACGACTCATTGTTTGAGTAAACATAAAATTTTGATTTTGGTTTTGATATTTGAAGATAGCAAGACTGAAATTAAAGGGGTTTTGAAAAGAATATTTAAAGACACAGATTGTGGGTAAACATATAATCCAGATACATGCATAAATCATCAACTCTTGCTGAGGTGGATATCATATTAATTATCACAAATCCTGGGTCTGACAATTATGATCTATATTACTAATATGTGACTATTTATACATTTTGAGTCTCAAGAACACAATACTAGTCAATCTATTAAAAATCTCTTCTGCAATTAATTCTTCCTTGTGAGACAAAAACTAATTGCATTAATTATCCCTTCCTATTATCTATTTTTCATCTCATTCCTTCAAAAGATAATTATAAACCTAGGATCAATTTCATCTCTCAATTTATCATTAATCCTAGATTCAAATAATTAAACCTAACAATATGAGTTTGATTAATCTAAACATGCATCTTGAATTGTTTGTACAAACACTAAAACCCGCAACGATTTCAAGCCACTCATTGCAGATACAAAACCGAAAAAGAACATATTATTAAAAATTGCATAAAAATAACTTACAAGAAAAACAAAGATGTTCCAGTCTTCCACACTCCAAAATCTCTAATACTAAATGAATATCAATAAAACTCGAAAATACAAGGTATTTATAGAGGTGGATGTGTATATCAAAAGATCTAGGGCTAAAAATAATAAAATATCCAAATCAACATTGATGTTGCCTTTTTGACCTCTGTTTCGATCGACAGAGGTTGTGTTGATCGACATGGGCTTCCAGTATCAATCTTCACTTCGATCCCTTGCCATGTTGACTTCAACCTCTGCACGTTGATCGACACGAGGCATGTCTCGATTGATGTGGAGCTTCCTTTGACTTTTCTTGAACCTTTATCCACGTCAAGCGACACGGGTCGTGTCGGTCAAAATAGAGGCTTCTATCCTTCGACTTTGTTCATCACTTTGCCACTTTTTAGCCCAAAATCATGCAAAATCACACCATGACAAGAATAATATCTACTATAAACAACTCATGCACGAAATATACTAATGAGTTAACATAAACTGCATAAAATAAATGAGAAAAAAAATAGATAATGAGTGCATTTATGAGCTTATCAAACCCCCCATCTCTTAAGCATTGATCCTTCTCCTCCATTTGACTCTTGGAAAAGGAGCAAGGTGAAGAAAATGCTGAAGGAAGAGGCCACAAAAGATGATGTCAAGGACGGTGCTAAGAATATGGAATAGAGAAATGGAGCTTGGAAGGCCTGCACTCCTGCAGGAGTCTATTCCAAGTTTGTCTTCTCTTTCTTTCCTTTTTTTCAGTTGTACTATTCTATTGTAGTTTTTCTCTCAATATAAATGGGAAACTAACTTAAAGATAGAAGAAAATAGCTCATTGTCTATTTCTCTGCTCAACATGCATCTTGTCTTTGTTGCTGTAACACATTTCGTGCAAACAACATGTTTTTGCCCTTTGATTAATCAAGCAAAATCTCTCGCTGTCAAGGGGAAGATCTTAGGGCAGACTATGCAAAAAATCATATTTTCGAGTGTAGACTAGAATGAAGATTTTGTAAACTTGGAAACTTATGTGATTATTTTGGGTTTGACTACATCAAAATTGGTGAAATTTTTAGGAATATTAGGTAGTAATCCCTTCCTTAAATATTGTTTTGATGAGTCAAACATAACACTAGAATAATGTGTCTAGCTAGATTAGCTCAAATTTAATATCCTTTATAAGAATTATTGATTTGTAATAGGAGTTGATTCACAAGCTTTAGTACCCGAAATCTTCACTAGTAATAATCTTTTCGGTTGCTAGCTAATACTCTATTACCAACAAAGCATCATTGGAGGAGCTGACTGACACGTCATCACCAGCTAATGGATCTCCAGCAAGGAGCTTATCAGGACGATGTCACCAGCAAGGCGCTTACCAACCAACTAGAAGACACACTCAAGCTAGGACAAGCAAAGACTTTCTCTAGACCAGACTTTAAGAAAGGAGGTCTTAAAGTCTTAAGTCACAAAGGCTTGTATTTATGAGGAATCAACCAGTAAACTTTCCTCGGATTGGCTAAAAGAGCCGTTTTGACTAATGCAGCAAAAGTCTACTTGCACTGACATAAAGGACGTATTCCTTTTGTCTCACAACGGCTCCAAATGATGACTGACTCAAACCTTCCAAGGAGCACCTATAAATAGAGGTTGGAATCCACCTTGAGAAGACTACTGAAGTAAAAATCCAATCAATGAATTTATAAAACTCTCTACAATTCTTGAAAGCTATCAATTTTCAAATCTTAAAACTTTCAGACTGATTCTATCAGCTCTTTGTGTTAATCTACGAACACGAGGCTATGTGCTTTTTGCAAAAGCTATCTCTGTTTTCTTACTCTCTGAGAAGGAAAACAACTTGGAGTTGACACCTCTCAAGTGTCAACTATCATGGGTGTATACGAAAAATTGACGTTCTTGAGACAAACTCAAACTCTCACATTCAGTTTGAAGGTCATGTGGTGTGCCCACGCTTGAAGCCCGAAGAAGCTCTGGATTGCGAAGGACTTGGCGAGTGCGCTAGTAGACTGGTGGACATGGGCATTATTCAGCTAGCAATAGATCGTTATCATCTTTGTAATTCCCAACTTATTGTTTCCAGACTATGCGTCTGAAGAGAGGACGTAAGACGATTTGGACCGAACCTCTATAAATTCTTGTGTTATTTACTGCTTTTTTTAAGCTTTCTGCACTGGATTTAAACCCAACACATGAAGTGTTGGAGTAATACTGATAATTGAACAGAGTAATATTTGGATTCGCTAAACAAAAAATTTTGTGAACCTAATCTAGTAAACAATAACCAGTTTGGAGGGTCAACCGCAGTAACAAATATATAGTTTACATTGTGCTCACTCAGTCTAATTTGATACTAATAATAATCTCTTATTTAATTAAAGAAAGGAGATAATTAGTTTCTTGCACACTTCATATCAGGCACAAAAAACATTTTGATCTCCACAAAACAATAATTTTCATTTACATAATATCTTAATAATTATGTCTTTCAATTTCTGGTTTGAAATTAGTTTGAGCCGTGGAAATCTTAAGTAATAAATTTATAATGTTGAATAACTCATGGTTTGTATTAATCTTAAGTAATAAATTGTATGTTTTCCTAGTAATTCAGGTTGAATTTTATGATATTAATTATAAAGTTATATATATTTATCCGTTGATAATAATTCTACTAAGGGGCGGCAATCTCTGACTCGATCCGTCAACCCAACCCGAACCTAACACGAAATTAACGGGTTGGGTCAACCCATTTAAATGATGGTTCAGCTTTGGGTCGAACCCACGAACCCAATTAAATTTTGGGTCGGGTTCCGGTCAGTTTCGGGTTGACCCGCGTAACCAGAATAACCAACGGAATTAATCAGTTTTAAATTTTAATGGTATACTAGCTATACACCCGTGCGATGCACGAATTAAATATATGTTGTTTTATTTTACAATATTAAAATATAATTAATAATATTATATATCTTAGAGTTTTTAACAATTTTTTTTAAAATATGTTTGATTTATATTCATCAATATTATATTTAATTTGTTATAATATAAATTATTGTCTATATTATACATCAAATTATATATATATATATATATATATATATATATATAATAAAAATAAAAAATAAAACAAATTTTATTAGGTTTGATTAAAATATTTTCCCATTAAATATAGTATAGTTGTGTTATTTAAAAATAGTAAATATAATAAATAAGTGGGATGTAATATTTTAAAAAAGTGATAAATATAATTTTTATTATAAAGTATATATTTATGTTATAATAGGATACATAATAAATAAAACGATAACAAAAACTGATATAATAATTTTTTGTGGTAACATTTTTTTCATTATTTTCTTTTAATATATAAATAGATATATAATTATACTAAAATATAATTATTAGGCTATAAACATTATATATATATTATACATCCAACTCTTTATATAAATTTGATAAAACCAAAGCAAATAGATAAAACAAAAAGCTTATAAAAATTAGAGTTTATCAAAAAATTACATTTGTCATTTTTAGTATTATACATGTATTGTTAAAAAAAAGTGAAAACATAATATTTTATTGAAAATTGACACATATGATTATTGTGATTATTGTTTATTGAAATATATCTATATGTTATAACATAAAAACATATTAAGTAAAACAAAAGTAAAACTAAAATAAAATTGATGTGATGCAATAATTTACAACTCGAATTAAGTAAATGATATCTTATTTTATAATATATCAAGATAAAATTAACAAAGTTATATATCTTAATATTTTTAACGATTCTTGTGAAATATATTTTATTTTTATTCATTTATATTACATGTATTATAATATAAATTATTTTATATATTATACATCAATTAATTATATATACAATTCATAAAAATTATAAAAAACACTAAGTCTATTAAGTTTGATTGAAATATTATCTTATAATAATATTATATTGTAATATTTAAAAATAATAATAAACCTAATAAATTAATGAGATAATATTTTAAAGAAAAAGTGACAAATATATATATATATATATATATATATATTAAAATATAATAAATAAAAATAATAATTTTAATTTCTAACATAATTAAATGGGCCAGTTGGGTCATTTTTTGGTCGACCTGAAAATAAATAGATCGGGTTCGGGTTGATTTTTCTAACCCAAAAAAATAAATGGGTCAGGTTAGGGTTGACATATAATATGTTAATATTAGGTCTCAACCCGAACCCGACCCAATTAACACCTGTAATTCCACTGCATTCATTTTATAATATCAACAAAGCCAACTAATAATATATCATATTGTATTTTTCTTGATTTAATATATGATGGGGGCACATAAAGTAAATGGATATAACTAAATATTCGTATTCATCATTGTTAGATAACATTGTTGCTTTTATAAAGTAAAATGAATATTGGGGATATGATGCCAATTTTTTCATACAAGGCCTTCTATTTGAGTAATAAATAATGGCATTAAGCTCATATATGATCGATCACGTTAATTTCTTACTATTTCAAAAATTATGGTTTGAGAATGCCCATAATATTTTGTTAAATGAGAGTTTTTTTTAGTTTTATGTATATTTAAGAAATAATGTATAAATTAAACGGTATCAAATTATCAATTATTGTACTAAAGAGATGTGTTAGTAAAATTTAGAAGGTCAAAAGATATAGACATAATTAAATAACTTTTGCATAATTGTATTTGCGATGATCGTATTAATTATCTATGTGCATGATGGCCAATAATAATTAAAAAGAATATATGTGGTAGTGATTTTTGTAATATTTTAAACTGAAAATGTTAAATTATTTTTGTAAAAATGGTATAAAATCACCTCCATTTCACATATTAATTATTTGAGGCCCAAGAATATATATATTGAATGTGGGGTAAAAAGAGAAAAAATGTACATAATCTGTATATTTCAGGACATAACATGTCTGTTTTTGGATACATTCTAATTAATCAAATAAAAAGGAAAATTACACGTACCATATATACATGCAACATTCTTCGAATATATTATGGCTTTCTGGAAGCCAGATTTAAGCCAACAGCAATAAGGAAAAACTATGAAAAATACCCTAGATTATTGGTCAACTATGAAAAATATCCTATTATTTTTCCTTCCTTGAATTATACCCTAATGTTTCATTTTGTCAATTAAAAAAAACCTCAACTATAAAAAATACCCCAATATTTTCTTTATCACTGAATTATACCCTAATATTTTGGGAAGTCAATCGGGGAAACCCGTCGGGTTTCGGGTCAGCCCAATCGGGCTGCGGGTTAATCGGTCCGGGTCAAATTGGGTTGAAATTTTTTGGGCTAAAAAATGTTGACCCTAACCCTAATCCGTCGGGCAATGAATTTATTAATTATTTTTATTTTTAATATATTTTCACTCTTTTAATATTTTAAATAATAAAAAATAAAGAAAATATTACTTTTCTCTTATAAAAAATACAAAACACATCACAAACTCTTATATAATGATTAATTTAACTATTAAAAATATATTATTTTTAATTTTTTCAATATTTAAATATATTTTAAATTCGTAAATAAATAAACTTAACTATGTATTGAATACAATATGAACTAAATACAATTATATAACTTAAAATTTAATTAATATATATGATCTTAAATATCAAAAGTAGATTTTAGTACTATAATTATGATAGATATATTAATAAAAAAAGTAACCGGGTTAATCGGGCCAAGCCATAGGGTTTCGGGCTTCGGGTTAATCGGTCTAAGGCTATTCGGGCTAAAATATTTTGACCCTAACCCGTATTTTAGCTCGGGTTAATCGGGTCAACCCGCGGGTTTCGGGCTAAATTGACATCCCTACGAATATTCATTTTGATGTTAAAATTTTTATGAATCATAAATTAAATAATGTGTAACATTTCCATTTCTTTGGTATATATGTGGCATATATTGTATTAAAATTTTAACACCATTAGCGACGTAGAGTATTTTTAATTGACAGAAGCAAACATTAGGGTATATTTCAATAATATGAGAAACTTTAGGATATATTTCGTAGTAAAGGGTATTTTTAGTGGGCAAAATGAAACTTTAGGGTATAATTCAAGGAAAAGCAAACATTAGGGTATTTTTCATAGTTGACCAATACTATAGGGTATTTTTCATAGTTTTCCCTAGCAATAAATAGAAAATTTGGTGCTATGATTGAACTGATTTAGTTTAACGACTAATGATGTTGATATTTCATAATTACTATTTGCTATAAAACCAACATTATATATAAAGTTGTAGAAGAAATTTAGTAGTAAAATTATATTGCATTTCTTTTGAGTTATAACTCTGAGTTTAGAGCAACACGAAGGGGGAAGATGTTGAACGTGGATGACCAAATTCAGACAACCATTTCCAAGAAAGCCAGTCTTCCTGTCACACTTAAGGTACATCATGAACTTGGATTTTTTTATTTTTTTAGGAAAAGAAAACGTTGAGATGGTTAAATTATCGTTTTGGCTATATAAAAATGTTAATACCTAACCAAATATGTGTGTTGAATTCTAGTTTCAAAATGTTGTTTACAAGATCAAAGTCAAAAAATCTGGATTCTTGAAGAAAGCCAAAAAACCAGAAGAGAGAGAAATCTTGAAAGGCATTAGCGGCATGGTGGTGCCGGGAGAGATGCTAGCGTTGCTCGGCCCATCCGGAGGCGGCAAAACAACCCTGCTCACCGCCCTCGGCGGCCGTTTAGGCGGCAGCCTCTCCGGCTCCATCACCTACAACGACAAGCCATTTTCCAACGCAATGAGACGAAACATGGGGTTCGTAACTCAAGACGACATCCTCCACCCTCACCTCACTGTGCTGGAAACCCTCGTCTACACTGCCTTCCTTCGCTTGCCGAAAACCCTAACCAAAGAGGAGAAGGTTCGGCAAGCAGAGGCCGTGATCACTCAGCTTGGGTTGTTAAAAAAAAGTTCAGTCGATCGAAAACCTACACACGCACACACCCTTCCCAGCCGTCCCCGTTGCCTCCTGCCCAGCCTCCCCTGTCGCACAGCCCACCGCCGTCCACCGCCATCTGTTGCTCGATCCCCTTCCTCTCCACCGCCGCCGATCCCCCCATCAACCACCCCCTGCTCCCTGCCATCGACCAACACCCCTACCCGTCGATTGCCCTGCGCCGCCCCCTGCCCGGCCCTTCCCTCGGCAATTCTCCACCTTCCCCACCATCTCGTGTAAGTTTTCTACAGTTCTCACAATCTTGTTAATTAGATTTTATTTTGATAATGAAATTATAGATTATGTTGTGTGCTTATGCAAAAACTGCAATAATTTGCGAAAGTGTGATTGGAATGAGGGGGACTATGTTCAGTAGAAGTGCAATTTTGAAGCTGCCATTGTTTTGTGCTAATATAAATGAATTTGATATGTTGATTTATTGGATGTTGATGTTGATGAATTGGATGTAGATGTTTATGAATTTGGTTATAAAATCTAGATATTGATATGCTAATATTCTTGAATTTGATGTAGATGACTGGAATGAATTAGATATGTTGATGAATTGGATATGAATTTGAAAATGATTTTTTGTAAAATGTAGGCAATGTCATCATCATCTTCCTCTGCTGCTTGGGTTAATCAAGGCCCAATAATTGGTGATTTGTTGTTTTCGCAACGTAAACACATTTCATGTGATGTTTTTTACAAAGGTGTACAATCTTCCACTGGGTTTAGGAGGGAGGATAGTGCTTTTTGGATATATATGGTTGATTCTGTGTTAGCATGTCCTTATACTATGCATCACATACAACAAATGGGTTTTGATAGAGTTATCCGGCTAGGAAATATTGTCCTAGATTGGTTTTTAATTCAAAGTTTAATTGAGAGGTGGCGTCTTGAGATGAGTGATCACTGTAATTTCTACAGATTAATTATAGAAATAGTGGCAAATTAATTTGTAAACCCTAAAGTTATCGATCCAGGGGAATGAAGCAATGAAAAACCTTAAGTACTAAATCATAAGTTCTCAAAATACTGGTCAGGAAAATCAATTAAAAAGTTTTGGTTGTTTTGAAAATCGCAATACATGCTAATGAAAATTAAACAGGACATTAAAAGGCTTTTGGATTCAGATAAGAGGAGCACATATTCCAGGGATATCTACCTATCAAGTATGACATGGATGAATGAATTGATTAATTCCCAATTTTAATTCCTCTTCGTAGTGAAACATCAGAAAAATATTATGAACTTCTTTGTTTGACAATTCATTAAGTAGATTAATTAATTACCTATCTCCGCTCGGTCTCAAGATAAATTAACTAACTCCAAAGATCTACAGATTTATCCCTACAATCGATCTCCTTCAGTTACGACAAGAAATCATATTATATTGTGAAAATCTCTTTCCATTGAAAACTATCATAGTTACGTCTCAAGTAATCAACTAGATAATCCTAAGATGTGGCCAGCAAATCAAGATTATGAATAAGCACAGATTTCACAAACTACGAAGGGAAAGGGAAAATAATTCAATTAATCAAACATGTATACATTGATAATTCGAAACCCTAAAATCTGAGGAAGAGATTAGTTACACATATTCAGAGTAATATTCATCATAGAAAGATAAAACCTGAATTGCATAAAAACTTGGGTCTGAATGTGTTCCCACAAAAATATGTCTTCAAACATAAACCTAAAAACTCTTGGAATCTCTAAAATCTGAAATCTGGAATGAGGAATGCTTAAAATTCGATTTTACAAGGTTATATATAGAGGTGGAGGTGTATCATATCAAATCTAGGGCTAAAGATATGAATAAATTCGATTTTTATCAGATTTCCGCTCCAGCAGACTCGCTCGCGTCGATCGTGGCTGATCCACGTCGATCGACGTGGCTTCCTGGTCGGCGTCGATCGATGCTGATTGGCGTCTGTCGACGCAGCTTCTCGCCCTTCTGCGCGGTCTCACGATTTTGGCCATAACTTCCTCCTCCGAACTCCGATTGACCCGATTCCAGTTGCGTTGGAGAGCTAACTCAAAGCATCATCCATTTCCATGTGCCAATAGCCCGAATTCCTCCGGTGGAAAAACTCTTCACTGCTACTCTCACACGTCACTGCTTTCGGAACGGTTTTCTCGTGAGTTTAGGCTTAAAAACCTGCACAGATACCAAAATACGCCTAATACCACCTAATATTGATTCATGCATAAATTATATATATAAACTCAATAAATCTACATAAAATAGTAGGAAAATAATATAGATAAGTGAGTGAAATAATGAGCTTATCAAATCCCCCAAACTTGAACGTTTGATTGTCCTCAATCAATAGGCAAGAAAGAAATCAAAAGATCATGTGGTTAAAGTGCAATGCCTCACAAGATTCATCACAGTCAAGAACCAAGAATCCACTACCCACGAGCAATTTGAAAGAGACGGAAAATTCATCAATCGTGGAAGAACTCACAGGAAGTGTATCGCTCAACTCTCAAGTGTTTAAGGTAAAGATGAAAGCACTCAACAACATGTATGAAGGAATTTCTACCATAGGCTTGCAAATTGTCTAATATCTCCACTGCTAAAATGTGCACACAAGTCTAGAATCAAAAAGGACTTTCGAAAGGTTGTAACGTAAGCTTTTTTCTGATAAGGCAGGGAAATATGGCCAAGTGACTAAATCAATTGAGTTCTTGACTCTCAACATCTCCAACCACTATCTATAATCATCCTCCTCATCTCCTCATATACATCAACAAACTCACAAAAAAAATTTCTAGCTCATTTTGAATCTCTTATGCTCTTGTTGATAATTTTGTATTCTTTTCTTTTCAGAGAGCTTATGAGAATTCTAATTGTTTCTTTGAGCTTCTTTTTCACACATCTTTTCACCACTAATTTATCATATCTTATCACGAATTCACCAATCAACCCCATACATACCACAACTCAAGACATGAGTGAGACAATACTTTTCTTAATCTCATAGACAAGGAAAGAAAAATTATACAGGCTCAAAGTGGCTAACTAGGGAGAATTTTATTGTGAAGGGACAGTGTTTAGGATATTGGGTTATCAAAGATGGCCTAAGATCATCTCCTAAACTTGTGCACACTATGCAGTCTCAACACAGAAAATAGGCAAGTTCTAGAGAAATCAAAACACACATGTGAATCTCACATCAAACGAAATAAAGGCTCAAATTCTCACACAAGGATTCAAAATTTTTCTTCCACAGTCAATTTCAAATCAGCTCAATCATCATGCAAGTATAAGTGTCAAATCAGTCCTATCATGCGGTATTCTACATTCATAGGCATCTAACCACAATCTCAATCAATTCAATACTCAACCCTCAATCAATTCTAATCTCACAATCTCATTCAGGTTATCTCAAAACTCAAAATTTTTCCCCAGAAAATAGCATAAAATAGAAAAGCACTACAAGAAAAAAGTCAATAGAAGACGCGAAAATCGCGTCTTCTATTGCTGAATTCCGCGTCTTCAAGTTAAGTGTAGTCTATTAATTTTCGCTAATAGAAGACGCAGAATTTCGCGTCTTCTATTGGCATATAGATGACGCGGTATTCCGCGTCTTCTATTATCATATAGACGACGCGAAAATCCGCGTCTTATATATGCCAATAGAAGACACGCAATTTTGCGTCGTCTGTAATACTATAGAAGACGCAGAATGCCGCGTCGTGTATTGCCTTATAGAAGACACGAGATTTTGCGTCTTCTGTATATAAATAGATGACGCATATTTCCGCGTCTTCTATATGTTATAAACACAACACTGTATACCGCGTCTTCTATTGCTTTTATTACTATTTTTTTTCAATTTCTAAAATCCTGTAATTATAATAATTCTAAAATAACAACAATAACATCATTGATAGCAGCAAAATCTTCAATTGAAGTCTTTCTAGTCGTCTATGCTAAATCTATCTTGTAGCCCGATCAAAGTATTTGATAGATATGGGAGACGTCCCTTGCCGTTCTGACATTTTCGACGACCTGAAATAGAGATGACATTAGAAAATTTATCAATAATGCAACACAGAAATGAGATTGAGAAAAATAATCACATAAAACGATAACTCAAACATACAAACATACCTCAATCCAAATAAGTTTGGACAAAGTCACACCAATCCTTACGAACTTCATCAATTTCACTTCGACGATACATTTGTGGATTAAACTATTAAAAATTGAAGCACAAAGACAATGAATAACTGCAAGTAATGAATTCGTTAATATATAGGTTAGAATTGATTCAAATTACTTACCATATCTGTCAATGGAAGAGAATCAGGAATGCCGTCAATAATATCTTTCATATAATTGATAAACACTCATTTTGTGCATTTTACTGATGTGGATTTGCTCACTTTTGACCCTAGATTGGACTACTACGTGGTGTTTTCATATATCATCTATATTCTTTTAGGAATTATTACGTTTGGTCTGGTTTGTGTTGTTTATGCAGATTTCACGCACAATTGAGCTGTTTACAAGAATTGACCAAATACCGAGGGGCTAATCGATGCTAGCTTGCACCGGGAAGAAGAAAGAGTCAGAAAATGCCGAAGAACTTGCCAAAAAAGGTGTTCGAAACGAATGCGGCGACCCAGGGGGAGAACTGGCGACCGCCGGTTGTGAAAGTGCCTTCGCAGCATAGCCGGCGCCAGGCAGCATAGCCGGCGACCAAGCCGAATATTCAGCGGTCAAGTGGAAGAACCGGCGACCGCCGGTTGTGCAACCGGGTCACCGGTTCTGCATTTTTCCTCTATTTCTTTCGTAACGTGATCGACGACCTTCCCGCATGTCCTGCGATCGCCGAGCGTGCATCCCTACTCGCCGGTTGTGCAAGTTTTGACGTAATCTGACGAATCTCAAACCCAAAAATCATATCTTTTGGAGATTTAAAAATCCCCATCTATAAATAGGAGGTCCCTGAACGTGAATAGGTTCCTTTTTCCATTTTTCTGAAACGAGAAGCATAGAATTGAGAGCAAAAGCAGGGGAACTTGAAGAGCACTGCAGGATTCGAAGATTGAAGACTCTACGGGTTTTGATTTCTATGTTTTCTGTTATTGTGACTCTTCATCTCTTTGTTTTTCTAGAATTTAGCATGATTGGCTAAATCTATTCATGGATTCTAGGGTTTGAAACTTTGTATTTATTTATTCAACAATTTATGTAGTTCAATGTTCCTGTTCCATTGATGTTCTAATTTTATTTGGGATTTTCATTAATTGCGAGATACTGGCCATTGATTGCGATTTGAATTGGTAGTTTTTGAACCGAGAGGTCTAGGTTGTCAATTAAGATGCAAATAAATTAGATTTGTTAGAACAATTGTCCGAGAGGAAATTGAACTTTTAAAGGGTTTTGAAATCTAAGGTTTTTAACAAGAGTAGAAGTCTTTTGTATGTCCGAGAGGAATCTTCTGATCTTTTATTTCCATGTTATGGTTTAGAGTCCGAGAGGATCACCTGATAACATATTTGCGATTGCTCACATCTTTGGGAATTAAATTGGGATTGAATTGCATGAAAAGTTGTTTGATTAATATTCAAAGTGAATGCCCTGGAATCCTGTTTTCTCACAAGCTTTCTAAAATCATTAATTGGTCTTTATTTTATTATTGCTTAAAATCATTGCTAGTTTAAATAAAAATCAAATCTCTTTTCTGATTCGCCTAGATAGTAGTACGGTATCTACGTTTTAGTGCTTGGTTATACTTCGAGCTTGCAGTCCTTGAGTTCGATAAATTATAACTTGCCCTCTGCAGTGGTCTGTTCACTTGCATAAATTATAACTTGCCCTCTGCAGTGGTCTGTTCACTTGCAGCTTTAGCGCGTTGCGAAACGCGCTATCAATAATGCATGACATAATAGCCACACTGCTTTGCATCGGGTTGTTGTGGACACTGTATGATCATCATTTAAAAAATAATTAATGCTTTAATATACAATTTTAACAACTCAAGTAAGACACATTTACCTTGACGACTTCCCAGTCAAACTTAGTCCCTCTTCTTCCAATAGCATGTTTGAATATTTTCATAGCCCTACATTATAATAAAATAAAAAGTGAAAACAAATATTGGCTATCTACTTCGTTAATTAAAATGTAAACTTACATTTCAATTATATCTATCCACTCAACATAATGAATTTTGTTATCAAGAGGATCCAACACATACACCTTGTCAACATGTGCATCAATCACCAGAAGGATCCAATGAAACCTAGTTTTAAAGTCAAAAAATGGTGATTGAATTTTACCAACAGTAATAAATATAAACATTGTTAATCAATTTAAATGATTATATTTACGTACCCAACGTTGCATGGCACAAAAACAAGTTGTTTCGATGACGTTCCAATCAACCTTCGTCCTACAAGATCGGCCTTCTCTACCACATTATGGTTGCTTGAGACAGCATATGGATCAACAAATCGAATTTTGTTTAGAAGGTTAGTGTTCGCACACACCTTATACAAGTGCCTGCATATTCTCACATTGATCAAGTTACATTAAAACAATATTGTATATACTGATACAACAAATAATAAAATAATTAAAATAAAACTTACAATATATAAATCGATATGCATGCTGCTCCGATAGGGTTAAGCTCACAGAAATGGTGGATGTCCTCTAATAAAATAAATAAACTTCTCTGGTTTTGACCAAAGACATCCTCATCTACCGGTACCTGGATGCTACCATCTTCGCCAATAGCATGTTTCGCAGCTACATGCAACAACCTCAGTGAAGGCGGTATATCCTGAGCCGTCAACTTCAATGACTTCTTTGGGGAATCCATTTTCTTTACCTATTTTATCATCAAATTAATTAATAAGTATTAGCTATAATACTTAATCATTTTATGTATACCTTTTTCAGAATAAGTTCGATTTCATCTTTGTCAAGAGAAACAACTTCGTTTTGTATTGAGCAACTGCCCTTCTCTTCCTGCGAAGCCCCTCTTTTTAACAACTCTTCCATCTGATCCATACGTGCTTTCATCATGACCATCTCTTGTCTCAATAATGTAATCTCCTGGCCTTTCACAGAATCAGAACAGATGCTGAGATAATTAGAGCGGGTAACATATCGTCCAACACCCTTTATACGTCCAGAAGATTCGGGCTTCCCTAGTGCTTGCGACAAGATGTCGTCTGTGAGATTAGTGCTGGAAAATGAGCCCTCAGACTTCTGTTGTATGTATTCATCCTACATTATAACATTAATTAAGTACTTAAAAACCCAGATCATTTTTCAAATATTTTTGTTGATACTTACAATTTTTGCAACAGTTTCAATTAACGGATCACCCTCAAACTCTCCCTTTTTGTTTGTTCGTGCTTGCTTCCACAAGAGGGCTCTGTCAATCTCTTCATCTCCCGTGAGTTGATTTTTCTGAGACTGTTATTAATAATAGTTAGTAAGATATACAAAATTTTGTCTTTAGTTATTGAGAATATTACAAAATTACCATTTCTTCACGGAGTCCAGAATATCCTTTGCGTGATGTGCGATGTGGATATATATTTTTAGCTCTCAATTTCGCAGCATCTTCACTTTTTTCCTGTAAATATATTTGATTAATTTAATAATTTGCTTGAAAATATGAATAAAATTTTTATCGTACCTTAGCATTTTCAGATAAACGACTAATGACAAATTCCTTCCAATCAGCCTCTAGGATCCTCTGTTTTGGTGGTGGATGAAATAACGAATCAGGAGAACCTTCGTTTGGAACGATATGTTTAAGATAGAGGGTTGATTTCCATTGACTCCACTTTGTGTTTGCAGAAGACAAACACTTTTTCTTCCAGCTTTCAAATAAATTGAACACTTGCTATAAAAAAAAATAGTATGTTATTACATAACTAAAAAAATATAAAGACTTTGAAAATTTTGCTTACTATGACAGATTCCCAAATCGTCTGTTTTGCTTCATCAGGCACGTCTCTCCATTCACGATAGCTAATCTTGACGTGCTGTCGAGCAAGTACACCTATATAACTCTGTAACTCGGCACCTGCCGGACCAATAGGTTGCGTTCGTCCATTGAATTTGACCTCAATTTTACCCCCCTTTGACCTTTTTACGATCAATTTATCAAGGTGCACTTTGGCTTTTCTTGCTCTAGATTCACCGCCAGAAGCCATATCTTAAACTAGATAAAATAAACATGTTAGTTGATAATTTATAAGAAATTATAGCATACTAATTATATTTTATAAGTTATTAGTTTACTCTTTATTATTATTGATAATTTATAACAAATATTCTATTAATTAATTTGATTTCAATGAATTATAATGTTTTCAAAGTCAAGAGTGGTTGACCTTACCCAATTACAATTATTCATTATTTACAATCCATTTCTACCATATTCTATAAATGTTACCTAAAAATATACAAAATTTATTTTAGGTCAAATTTTGTCGTAGTAGGTGGTCGGAACAGGTAATTTCCATGAAGTGCATACAATTTATTTGGAGGTTGATGAGTTTGTATGGATATCGATTGTTAATGTTACATTCATTCTTTTATTTAAGGGTATAAAATATTGTGGTCTAATTTAAAGGAGCAGATCGCGGGGTACACGTAGACTGGATTGTTGTTGTTGTTGCTTTTTCTTTTTTAAAAGATGTCCATATACATTTTGTTTGGTAGATTTTTGAAATGGTTACAATGTAACACTTTACATAATGACGCTCTCATATCACACAAATTAAGAGATTATCAATATAGATCATTAAGTAATTGGCGTTTCACACCACGGTGTAACGGTTTCCGTTACTACTATTTTATATATGATGTGGTTATCCACAATAGTATAATTAGGGTTATCCATGGTAGTTCACGGAATTCTTCCGTGTTATTTACAATAATAATACTCTCAATACACACAATCCCAACAACAAACAAATCCTATATAACTATCATATATCTTTATAATTTGTTTGGGTTAGCGAAGAAAGCAAATTAAAAACTCAAAAAAATATAATGGAAGACATATATTCAAAATAGACTTGTATTTAAGTGAGAGTAAATAAACAATTACTGGGCGCCGCCTACCCAGGCATACCAATGCGGACCACAAATATTGGGCGCCGTCTACCCAAAACATGCAAAACGGACTGCAATCAATGGGCGCCGCCTACCCAAACATGCATCGCGGTCTCTAACTATAGTATACTATACTTAATAGTGGAGAGGTATAAACATTAAGTTGTTCTGTTATAATATATGCTGGCAATCTTTTTTATTTATTAATTAGATTAGGTGCCAATCTTTTTATTAATTAGATTAGATTAGAAAAAATTTGCAAAAACACAGGCCACATTAAGGGAGCAATTAAAAGCAGGCGCACAATTTAGAAAAAGTTTAAACTACAAAATTGGACATAAATTGTATAATTACCTGAACAAATGACAAGTTGTTTGAAACCACCCTAAACTCGAGCTACAACTTTTCAAACTTCAAAGCTGCCATTAATTGGACATAAAACACATTGGACATAAATCACAGAATATTAACAAACCAAAAAACACCATTATCACAAATTACATCTTAAGAACATAAATAATGTTTTATATATGGATAATAATAATAATAATAATAATAATAATAATAATA
>JAPKLW010000905.1:262873-312613 GCA_026898455.1 Plectranthus barbatus | reverse complement strand
TTTATTCAATTCACATCTCGAAAATCATGCAAATTACACACATATCACTTACTACCAAATTTGAAAATCTCCGTATGGCTGAGGATGAGAACATCACCGAATACTTTGAGAAGATGGTGACCATGGCGAATGAAGCTCTCGCACTTGAAGAACCGATTAGCAATGAAAGACTTGTTAGCAAGAGGCTTAGGACTCTACCTGAAAGATTCAATCACAAGATTTCTGCCATTGAAGAGGCTAGAGATTTGGAAAAGCTGGAGATTGGTGAATTGGTAAGCATTCTTACCACTTTTGAAATGAATTTGAATGAACAAAAACAGGTCTACAGGGGCAAAAGCATTGCTCTTCGTGCTGGAAAAGAACCAGCCGAAAAGATGCCAAGTTCATTAAAGTTTGACCTCGAGGTGTCAGACGATGAATTGCTAGATGAGGAACAACCGAATCTGGTACTCCTGACGAAAAAGTTCAACAAATTCATGAGATCTATGAAGAAAGGAAAAGGTGAATCCAGCTCAAATAGATTCAAGACTACTACCTCCGTGCCTTCAAGCGCCTCTAGTAACTCAACCACATCCTCACGTAAGAGTGATAAATATACCAAAAATGGTATTAATCCTTTTTCCGAAAGTTCTACTTTTGATAATGTCAAGTGTCATGGGTGTTCTGGAATGGGTCATTTTGCTAACGAATGTCCTACTGTTCTAAGAAGAAAGAAGTTAAACTTTAACACCACCCTGAGTGAAGACTCTGACACTGATGAGGATGAGGATGAGCAAGTTGTGTTATATGTTAGGATTGAGGAGCTCAATGAAGATGATTTGATGGAGGTGGACAACATTGAAGAGGCTGAGGAGAAAGAAGATGCAAGAGATCTCTCTATTGTGCCATGTGGTGACACAAGCAACCGACACAATGCATCTAACTCTGACGTGTCAATGTCTGAGTATGTTTCAGGTCAAAGTAATGAGGAAGAAGGAAATTTTGTCTCCTCTCCAGAAGAAATGGAGAAAGTGAGTGATCTTTTTAACATTGTGGATAAACGATGTGAAGAACAAGGACATGAGATTGAAAGACTAAAAGAGGAGAATCAGTCCATTAGGAGACAACTCATGAGATTAGAAGTCCTTCTCACTAGAAGGGACAAACAAGTCAGCCATCTCAAAGAGAAGCTGAAGGAAGCTGACTTTGTCTTTGACAAAATCAATCGTGGACGTGACACTCTAGATGAGATCCTTGCCACCAAAACCTCTGATGGAAGTGGACTAGGATACGTCGATCAATCTACTCCGAGTTCTAGTTATTTTGACTCCCAGAACCTAATCAAATTCACAAAGGGGGAGTCTGACACCAAATTGTCAAACGAGAAAGAAAAATCAAAGAAGTATGTGTGTCATTACTGCAACAAGGCAGGCCACATCAAGCCTTTTTGCAGGAAAAGAATTGCAGATGAAAACCAGAAATCAGGTTCAAACTGCTTCGTTATTTACACTTCTTTAAAAACTAACATTGCAGGTACATGGTACTTTGACAGTGGCTGCTCCAGACACATGACAGGCGATCGAACATGTCTGTCGGACTACTCAGCGATTTGTGGTGGTTCTGTTACATATGGAGGAGGAGCTAAAGGAAGAATTACAGGCAAATGAACTTTGAATGTGCCAGACTTTCCAAAACTTCAACATGTGTTGTATGTGGAAGGTCTGACAGCCAATCTGATCAGCATAAGTCAACTGTGCGATGATGGGATGGTTGTCAAATTTGACAAGGATGTTTGTGAGGTATACGATAAAACTAACAAATGTGTTATGTTTGGCAGTAGATCCTCAGATAACTGCTATCAAGCTGAACAAGAAGGAAGATGCCCGGTGTCAAAGCCTGACGAAGCTGAACTGTGGCACCAGAAAATGGGACATGCAAGTACCCATTGCATTCAGAAACTTCTGAAGGCTGATGCAGTCAAAGGTGTTCCTAACCTGAAATTCGACCCTGACAAAGTATGTGATCCATGTACAAAAGGTATGCAGGTACGTGCTTCTCATCCTGTTACTGATTCAGTTAACACCAGCACAAGTTTTGAATTGCTTCACATGGATTTGATGGGACCTATTGAAGTTGAGAGTATAGGTCGAAAGAAATATGTGTTAGTATGCACTGATGATTTTTCAAGATTTACTTGGGTGGAATTCTTGCGAGAAAAATCTGAAGCCTTTGATCACTTCAAGAAGCTGTACAAAAAGTTCAAGAAACTTTATCACTCCAGTGTCATACGGATCCGAACTGATCATGGAAGAGAGTTCGAGAATGAAAGCTTTAATGAATTTTGTGAAAGAAAGGGCATCTCTCATGAGTATTCAGCACCCAAGACACCACAACAAAATGGAGTGGTTGAAAGGAAGAATAGGACGCTCCAGGAAATGGTTAGAGTTATGTTAAACTCAAAAAACCTTTCCAAAAGACTATGGGCTGAAGCGGTCAACACTGCGTGCCATCTGATCAATAGAGTGTATCTTCGTCTTGGAACAAAGACCACTCCATACGAGATTCTAAATGGTAAGAAACCTAATCTTAAATACTTACATGTTTTTGGTTGCCTTTGCTTTGTGCTGAATGACAGGGAATACCTTACAAAATTGGACACAAGAAGCAGTAAAGCCCTATTCCTTGGGTATTCTAGCAACAACAGAGCTTACCGTGTGTACAATCTTGACACTCAAACCATTCAAGAGTCAGTCAATATTGTGTTTGACGAGGCGGGATCACTGCATGAGAGGATGGATGAATTGGATGCTTCCCATCTAATTGAATGTTCTGAAGAACCTTCTTCCAGTGAAAAGTCCTCCAGTGATCAGCCGTCCGCGGGTCATACTTCACCAAGCTCTGACACAGAAGACCACTCTGACACGCCAGTGTTAAATCTCGACAGAAGGGACCCTCCTCTCAGAATAAGGAAGGATCATCCCACGTCTCAGGTAATCGGAAGTATGACAGAGGGAGTCCAAACCAGAAAGAAGGATCCTGTCAACTACCGAGAGATGGTCAGATCTGTGTGTCTATCGTCAAGGTTTAATCTTCTGCATTCTGCTTGTTATTTATCTTTGTTTGAACCAAAGAATGTTAAAGATGCTCTTGCAGATGAATTTTGGATTAAGTCCATGCAAGAGGAACTCAGCCAATTTGAGTACAATGATGTGTGGGAATTAGTTCCAAGGCCGAGTGACAAGAATGTGATAGGAACCAAATGGATTTTCAAGAATAAAACCAATGAAAAGGGCAACGTCGTGAGAAATAAATCTAGATTGGTTGCTCAGGGGTATACGCAAGTTGAAGGCATTGACTTTGACGAAACGTTTGCTCCTGTGGCAAGATTAGAATCAATCCATCTTTTAATTGCTATTGCTTGTGCTGCAGATTTTTTACTTTATCAAATGGATGTCAAAAGTGTATTTTTGAACGGGATTCTTGAAGAGGAAGCTTATGTTGAACAACCCAAGGGGTTCGAAGACGTGTCAAAGCCGGATCATGTTTACAGGCTCAAAAAGGCCCTATATGGTTTGAAATAAGCTCCTCGTGCATGGTATGCCCGTCTAACTGAATTTCTGTTGGATCTAAGGTTTGTAAAAGGTAACGCTGATAAAACCCTCTTTGTTAAACATATAAGAAATAATTTTATTATAGCTCAAATTTATGTGGATGATATTGTGTTTGGTGCTTCTGATGTCAAACTTGTCGATGAGTTTGTCACCAATATGTCAAACATGTTTCAAATGAGCATGGTAGGCGAGTTAAATTATTTTCTAGGTCTGCAAATTATGCAACGCAAGGATGGTGTTTTTCTTTCTCAGTCAAAATATGCATTGGGTATAATTAAGAGATTTGGACTTGAAAATGTTAAACATATGAAAACTCCTATGGGTAGCAGTGATAAACTATGTAGAGATAGTTCAGGTGTCAAAGTCGAACCTACCCTTTATCGTAGCATGATAGGAAGTCTCTTATATCTCTCTGCTAGTCGTCCTGATATACTATTCAGTGTAGGTGTGTGTGCAAGGTACCAGTCTGATCCCAAGCAGTCACATCTAAAATCTGTCAAAAGGATAATTCGATATATCTCTGGCACTCCTAATTTGGGTATTTGGTACACAAAACAGTCTAGCACTGACATTACAGGGTATAGTGACGCGGACTGGGCAGGTGATGTGGATGACAGGAAGAGCACAAGTGGAGGTGGATTTCTAGTAGGTATAAACTTGGTGTCATGGTCTAGCAAGAAACAAAATTGCATCTCACTATCAACGGCTGAAGCTGAATACATTTCAGCAGCAAGTGGGTGCACTCAACTACTTTGGATGAGACAAATGCTAGAAGACTATGGTTTGCTTTCTGATACTCCGACTCTCTTGTGTGATAATGCTAGTGCAATAGAAATTGCTAAAAATTCTGTTCAACACTCACGCACCAAGCACATTGATATTAGACACCATTTTATTCGTGACTTGGTTGAAAAAGGTTTAATTACTTTAAAGTTTGTGACAACGAAAGAACAATTAGCAGATATTTTTACTAAAGCTCTTGACTTTGAGAGATTCTCATACTTGAGAAAATCTCTAGGGATGTGTAACCCTCCTACTGAATGATTTGACTATGTGTGACTGTTGTCTAACCTTTGACACTGTGATGTTAAAGTTTGTTCCTTTGTCGATTATACTTTTTCATGTTATAAAACTAAGAGATACAAGTGTGAGATCTCAAAGTTGTAAAACATGGTGATTTTGCCCTATTTATATTTCAAGTTAACTGAAAGTACTATGGACAGCACGTTGTTAGAACTCTGACCATGTGGAATCAAAGTTTATTTGGAAAATGAATGGGCTGATTTGTCTTTATCTCATTTAGTACTAAAGATTGGACGTGATTAGGCACACAATCTTTGTGGAATGAATAATGAGATTGCTTTTTATCGACACTTTGTAACTTTGACACCTCAGTATCAAACTTGGTAGCAGTCATCATAATTTCAATCTTTTCGAGCTTATCTTTTATTCTGCAAGTTTGTTTTAAGTTGTTGCGAATTTTATGGTTTTTAAATCCTAATTTAACCTAATCCGATTTAAATTGGTATTTACCTAAGTTTTAGGAATTTGTTTTAGATATTTTCTCATTATATTTGTTTAAAAATTTGAATTCCTTTATTTTCGATTATATTGTTACATTTGTTACAAAATTGATACACCTCACCCCCTACTTAAGTGTTTTGCAGCAGCCTTGTCACATCACTCCATCACGCCTCTCAAAGCATCACCTCCACCACAAACCGTTTCAACTCTCACTCTCTCTCCCACGTCTCACACAACCCCTCACATCATCTCTCTCTCTCACTCTCCCTCTCTCTCTGAACCTCCTCAACTCACTCCAAAGCCCACCATGGCCGACAAAAACATCCAAGATCTCCTTGCCAAAACCCTTTCCTCGCCGGACGGAGCCAAGATTCTCCAACGCCTTCTTGAGAGCCAAATGGAGAAAGCTTTTCAAGCTTCCTCCTCTCAACCCATCGTCGAAGGAACTCATACTCCTATCTCTGAAACCGTCACCACACCGCCGGCCAACGCTAAAATAACTCCACCACCCACTGTCACCGAACCCACTCCTCCACTTATCTCCGAACCTTCAACCTCTCACCCTACTGAGCCACCTTCAAAGGAACATACCACCGCCTCTCACTCCTCTCCATCAAAATCTGAAAACCCTAACCCACCTTCCGAGCCTTCAATTGAGAAGTCAGACAAGGCGTTTGACGAAGAAACAGAGCGAATCTTGCGGGAACCCTTCCTTCAACCAGATTCCTCTGATCCTCCCTCTAAATCTTTTGAAGATCTGCCTATCTCTGCCGTTGGAGCTGACCCAACTGAAGTCCTTCATGAGCCACCACTTCGATACGCTCTTCCTGGCCAAGAAGGTTTCCCCATTATTGCTGAAGAACCGGGGAATCTGAAGCTCATCTCTGACGCTGTCCAACAACTTGAAGGAAAGATGCCTGAATGGAGATCTGAAAGGATCTTCGAGGAAACGGTGAAGAAGCAGTATCAAAAGCATGCCGCCACCCGCCGGAAGAAAGTGAAGCCAAGAAAGTTTCAAAGGAGTCTGACTGACACCCCCCATGTCTTCACCAAGGATGACGATCTGCCGGAGCAGTCCCAAAAGTCTGACACCGTCATGTCAGACTTCGAGTCCGACAACTCTGACGATGAGGACTTCCAGGCAGACCATCATGCCACCGAGCAGTCTGAGGAGCATGTCGATTCAAGTGGAGACCAGCCAGCGAAGAAGAAAAAGAAATCCGAAGCAGCTACTTCTGTCAAGAAGCCCAGACCAAAGCCAAAGAAATCTGTGTCAAAGTCTACCAAACGCCCAGCCAAATCCGTCTCTCCTGAACGATCTGAGGTCAAACGATCCAAAAGGCCAAAGGTTGAACAATCTGAGTCCCTGGAGCCTACTCCCCCGAAAGGAAAAGGTACTCAGTCCTCCTCTGATGAAGATAACTATGATTATGATGCTAGTCGATCATACTCTGTTAAGTATTATCATTGCTATGCTAAAACACTTAAGGGGCTTTATTCTAAGAGGGAGTTCAAAATGGAGAAATTGATGGATTTTGATATGTTTACTAAGTTTGGGTTAGACATTCTGCTTAGGAGAAGGGGTCTTCTTAAAACTGTGACTGATTTTTCTGCCTTTAGCCCGTCTTTGGTTTTGGAATTTTTTGCCAATATGTTGAAGGATGAGGTCTTTCAGACTGGGAAACCCAAGTTTAGGAAGTCGTTTGTTCGGGGGAAAATTATTAAGTTTGACCCTGATACCATAAACAATTTCCTGGGGTTAAAGTCTGTCAAAATCGAAGGGTTGTCAAAATCTGCAGATAATGAGATGGCTGCTGAGCTCACGGGTGGGAGGACAAAGGCATGGGTGACCAAGCTTCCTGTCTCTTCTTTGACATGGAAGTATGTTGCCTTGTTCAAGATCAGTGTTCACAACTGGATGCCAAACAAGAATCTCTCCGTGCTTTCAAAGGAGCAAGCCGAGTTCCTCTACAGAGTGGGCTACGGTCTTCCCTTCAACTTTGGCCAAGTTGTTTTTACTAACATCTTCTGTGCAGTCACCAAAGCCGACTCCACCTACCTGCCGCATCCTTGCCTTCTCCATGCGCTTATTTTGTCTCAAGAAGTCACTCCGTTGGATGAAGAGTTGCAGTCTGATCCTATCCCCTGGTCTTCGAGCAATCTCTGACTAGGAAAGGAGATTCGAGGGTCAAAGACTTGCCTTATGCTCCGAGTGACGTTTCAGAGGACGAAGAAGTGGATGCTAGCTCTTCCAAGATCAGACAGGCCAAGAGTCTCCTCACAGGCCTAAAAGCTACTTCAGGATCTGGAGTAAGCTTTCCAACCTGCTTCCATTCAGGGGGAGACGTGGTGCTGAAGTGCTGAAGATGGAAGATGGTGATGGAAGATGGTGGACTCTGACTCTGACCCCTGCCCCGCTGCCTGTTTATTTAAAATTTATGTTCTGAAAAACAATTTCCTTAAGTTTGTCTTTTTTCTGTTGATGGATATTTTATGATTCAGGGGGAGTTTGATACAATCCCTGTAATCATCTTTTGCTTATGCAATGATCTTTTTTTGCTTATGGTTGATCCATTTCCTTTATTGCTTTTATTATGGTTATACCATATATTTTGTGGCAATGAATGCTATTCTGTTATGGGTGATCCATATGGAATGGAAACAGGTCGGATAAGCTTAAGGGGGAGATTGTGAAGTACGAATATGCGAATATGTAAGTTTGACACACGGTTGTCAAACTTACTCGCATCAACAGGTTAGAGTCAAACCTTATATGCTTACAACTTTGACTCTTAAATGTCAAAGTTCCGAATCTGTTTGTTACAACTAATTCCTATCTTTTAGGAAACTTATATTTATCTGTTTAATGACATTTTTACTGGTCCTATTTATTAGGATTCGTATATATTATGCCTATTAATTCTGTCTTATTACTTATATACTTTATATTATTATTCTAGGTTGTTATTTTAGTTCCTAAATAATAGGGAGCACCTCTACATCTTTATCTAACCCCCACGTGAGTTAGTGGGAGTTCATTTTTTGTTGTATGAACAGGTAAAGATGTGGAAGAAGACACGATCCATTGCCAAGTAGTGGAAGAAGTGCTCGTGTGCTCCAAGTTCTATATATTCGAGACGAGGAAGACTAGAGAAGGTGCGAATCAGAGGTGAAACACATATTCATACAAGCTCTAGGCTGAATCGTCTTTCTTCAATCATTCTTCAAGCACACGAAGACTACAATCGAGTTGTGGAATCCATCTCCGGAGAGTGAATCCTACGGTGGAGGAGCATTTGGATTGTATCGTGTGATCTTTGGGTTTGATTGCTTTTCGTAGGAATTTTACTAAGGAGTGAACTTAGGAAAATTTCTATCTTGTTTAGTATTTTGTTCTTCACTTGTAAAAACCTTGTTTTGAATAAGTGAAAACTATTTTGCCGTGAGGCTCTCGAGGGTTTATAATTTATAAACCTTCGAACAATTAATCCCGCTGTGTCAAACTCTTTAGCTTCCGCGTGTGTTAAAATACTCTGTTTGGCGTGTGTCAAACCTTTGTGTTTTACTATCTTTGACACCATTGTGTTAAACTCGGGCACTAAATAATATCATGTACTATTTGTAGCATCATTATACAATTTTAGTTTTTTTGTTTATAATGCAAGTGTTTGTGTGCACTGGCGAAGCCAGCCTTGGGCTGGGGGGAGGGGGGCTGACGAACCCCCTACCAGTCGGAATTTTTTTTAGTTATAATTAAAATAAAATTATAAGACTGCCTCCGCCCCTGTTTGTGTGATAGAAGAGGTGATAAGTGGTGGTGAAGTAGCGGCGGATCCAAAAATATTTTTTAATGGGGTTTCATTTAATTTTTATTTAACAAAATACACATATAATTAAGTAAATCATCAGCTCATAATTATAATAAAATATATAAAAAACTCATACATTAAAATTAATTTCAGTATTATATATAAATCTAAAAATTTAGCATTAAATAAAAATAATTTGCTCATCTCAATTCTCAATCCTCTTACACTCTTTTTCTTCAATATCAACTCTCTTTTTTCTTACAATTCTTCGATAAAAAAATTATAAAGATATTATATCATCATATTACTAAAACTAAAAATATTTTATTTTTTCGAAGGCTGAAGCCCACTAAGCCCTCAAAATATATCTATCGACATGATGAAGTGCCTATAAAAAGGTTAAGAGAAAAAATTGTAAACCAATTGTGATTAATTTTAATATTTTTTACACAACAATAAAATTAATATAACATAAAATATATATTATATGCGCATCGCACAGACAACAAACTAATATACATAAAAGCAAAACCCCTCACAAAAAGATTTCCTCCGAAAATACTTACCATAAATAACTATGTAATATATAAGGTAAGTAATATTAAATATACAAACTAATATACATAAAAGCAAAACCCCTCACAAAAAGATTTCCTCCGAAAATACTTACCATAAATAACTGTATAATATATAAGATAAGTAATATTAAATATGGAAAGCATGTAGTAATAATAATATATAATTTGATATTATTTTTTATTGTGTTGAAGATAAGAATAATTATTATTCATACTTTTTATTAATTATATAAATAAATATTATTTATTATTAATTATTTTGTTGGATATATAATTAACTAATAATAATTATATGTTGGTGTGTGCGCGTGCGAGAGGGGTTGAGTAGGGTTGAGCGAGGGCCGCGAGGCTGCAAGCTGGCGACTGGCAAGCAGTATGAGGCGATGGGACAGTGAGCCGAGACAGAAAGAGTGTGTGAGGGGCTGAGTAGGGGTGAGTGATTGAGCAAGGGCCGGGACAGATTGAGCGGCGTGCATGAAGTGAGGGGCTTAGGCCTGAGGGTGAGCGATTAAGCGAGAAAGTTTGGAGTAGGGTTTTGTTGGGTAACTACTAACTTGGGTTTGTAATTTTGTATTTTGTAAAAAATAAAAATTATAATTTATTTTATTTGGATATAGAATATATAATAATATAAATAAATACATCATATTTAATAATTTATATGTGTATATGAATTGCGGTTCGGTTAAAATCGAACCTAAACTGAACCAAACCGATAACCTAAAATTTTTCTAAAAACCAACTCGAATCGAAGCCGCGTGTGTTTTCAAAATGCCGGAAACCCGACTGTTTAGGTTCGATTTTACTCACCACTATCGCAAGTAATGTGCTTTCACAACTACACCCAAGTAGTGGACGCATTATTGAATTTTTTCTTAAATATAAATGCATTCATTTAAACTTGCACGCTCAGATATCCCTGGGAAGCTCAGAATCACTTTCACTGCTACTCTAAGCAGGGGAGAAATAATTGATTTTTATAGATGACTATTGTTGATTCATTTTTATTTATCCTAAACTTAAAATGGCTAATACCAAATTTTTTTCGAATTTTTTTTGTACTAAAAAAAATTTAAAGAGAAGTTATTCTATCCATCTATTTTTCTTATTTATATATATTATATTGTGCATTATTATATTGTAACTCTAATATAAAAGTTATATTCCAGTGCTTTAAGCTTCAAAATTTTATATTTTTTTATAATAAATTGAAAGCTAAAAAAATCAGGTTACAAGTTTACCTCTATCTTATATATGTATGTGCCAACGATAACATTCTAATATTTCATTATCTAAAATTAATATGATTCTTTTCAAAATAACAATTTTACAATATATTTGATCATTATAATTTTTTAATATTCTATAATAGATTTTAATGAAAATTAGTATTATGTATATATAACATTAAAAAAATGTAACATATTTATTATTAATAAATTATTAAAAGTAATATATACGTGCCGCGCGATGCGCGGAGGAAAACTAATATGTAATTAATTCATATATCTTAATCTTATTTAAAAATTAAAACAAATATTTAACTTTGCACATATTTTTCAAATAAATTTGACTTTGTAAGTTTGTCTCTATTGTGAAATAAGTGATTGCATACACATATAATAAACAAAATATAAAAGCACAAATATTTATAGTGGTTCGAGCGTAAACACAACCTCGTCCTTCAAGGTATCTGCTAAGCTTTGTTGCACAACACCGCTTGCATATTCATCCTCCACAGATCGAAATCATTCGATCATGTGAAATGTTCGACCTCAAATATTGGCTGAACCTACTGCAATCACTTTGACCACGTGTTCGTTCCACATTCACCGCACCAATCTGTTGTGAAATAAGTGATTGTATACATAGATAACAAATAAATCATAAAGAGCACAAATATTTTTAGTGGTTCGAGCATAAGTTCTACGTCCACTCTCTAAGCCTTTTCACGTGTGATATTTATTATTCAAGGTGGAGGACAAAATTACAGGGTTACAGAGTTATCATGGAACACGAACCTGAAATTGCCGGTTTAGTTCGGTTCGGTTGAACCTGCAAAACCGAATTGAAACCACCAATTTGATAATGTTCGGTTTCGATTCAATTTGTAGAATATTAACAATTTGATTCTGTTTGAATTTTTAATTTTTTTATTTAACTGTTTGAAGGATTCGATTCAATTTCCAGACCGAATCAATCGCTGCTACACTCTTTAACTATCAAAATGTAATTATAGTGTATTAAAAATAATTTAAAATCCCCCCAAAAGCTCACCAATAATTTTCTTTATTGACAAATTTTGTAAGTAAAGTCTAGTAGAAATACCACATACATTTAAACAACAATTTTAATACTTCTATATAATAGTTAAAAAAACATGGGAATGGTTTTTTTTTTGTTCAGCGAGAAAATGATGGAAATTGTTTTATTTATAATGTTTAAAAAACAATATTTTTAATTTATTTTATTTTTAAAAATTAAAGAAAAAAATTCTGCCTCACTATTCTCTCAAATTCCTATTCTGCCTCACTATTTTTCTCAACACTCTTTCTCACTGGCCTCTCCGCCGCGCCTGCGGTAATCGGAGCTGAAAAATGGCTCCAAAAGCGGCGGCGGCGGCGGCTGCCGTGGCTCCCACCGTGCCCATCGAAGATCTATTCACGGCCCTCAATCGACATATCCAACGCTCAGAATTCCACCTCACGGTTAGGGTCGCAGATCAAAGTATGTAGAATCAATTCACTGATTGCTCCATTGGTTAGTTTTCATTTTTGACTGTTTAATTTTCATTTTCTTTGATCAATTTGGGGGGATTTAGTTCTTTCGATTGCGCCGGAAGATGAGGACTCGATAAGGTGTAAAGTTGTAGCTCTGATTAAGAATGACAAGATTGATGATGCTTTATCTGCTATTGAAGTATTCACCAAGAAATCTCCGATAGATTTGGCTTTCTATAAGGTTTGTGGGTTTACTCTGTCTGTTACTGTTTTCTGTTTTCAATTTTCACATTCCTTGTGCACAGTGATGTTTGAGCAACACAGAGAAATAGCATGCATTTTAGAATCTCTCTGGCAGTGAGATTACATTATATTGTTCGATAACCTGGCATGAGTTCATTTCATTAAGTATTTCTACAAAATTATATTGTGCCTCTAACCCCTAAGTTTCACATCATCACCAATTTCATTTTCTTTCAAATTTATTTATTTACTAATAGCTATTAAAAATTGCAGGCATAATGTTTATATTATTATTATTATTATTTAAGTTGGGCTAACTTTGGAAATTGGAGTATTATTTTTATAATTTTTGTTGTTTTAGTATAGTTGTATGAAAATTATTGTCGGACAAAAATTAATTATATTTCTTGACTATCATGAAAAAATTGATACAAAATATATACTCCCTTTGTTCTGGTAGAATTGGCCCACTTACCAAATCGGGCGTCCAAACCGAATTAGCCAATTTCTAAAAATGACAATTTTTTCACACTCAACAATAAAATATTAATTCCATTTACACTCACAGTCCTTAATTCCCATGCCGAATAGAAAGGGGCCATTTCTACCGGGACGGAGGTAGTAGTATTTGGTTAGTTAGATTTTAACAACACAAAGTTGGACAATATCTGTTGGCCGGTGCAATGCACTAGTGTAAAACTAGTTATGACTTGTTCCTCATAGATTAATGTCTTTTCTCATTTTCTGATTAGGCATACTGCTTATATCGACAAAATAAGCTGGATGAAGCTTTGGTGTCTCTGAAAGGGCACAATGGGAACTCGTCGGCAATGCTCTTAGAGTCGCAGATTTTATTTCGTTTAGGAAAAATGGATGCATGTGTTGATTTATATCAAAAGCTTCAGAAGATGAAGATACCTTCTTTGGAAATTAATGTTGTTGCTGCCTTGGTTTCTGCTGGGAAGGCTACTGAAGTCCAGGGGACAATTGAGTCTCTCAGACTTAAACCAACGAGCAGTTTTGAATTGGCTTATAATGTTGCCTGTTCATTGATAGAAAGAAGCAAGCATAAAGATGCTGAGCAACTTCTGCTGTCAGCTCGAAGGTGATGTACAACTCTTAGTGTGAGTTTTATTATTTTGTTCCTGCTGTAGGGGGTTATCTGTGGAACCACTTCATCAAGTTATCATGAAAATCAAGAATCTGTTTGATGCTTACAACTGTTACTTTTGTTTTGCAGACTTGGCCAGGAAACATTGATGGAAGAAAACTTATTTGATGATGACATAGAAACTGAGCTGGCACCTCTAGTTGTTCAACTAGGATATGTTCAACAGGTCTCAGCATTGTAATATTATTATCATTCTTTGTTTTCTCCCTTTATTGTAGTGAGGGACTCAACAGATTCTTTGTGGTTTTTGCAGGTCCTAGGAAACACTCAAGAAGCTTTAGAATCTTACTTGAGCCTCGTCAAGAAAAATTTGGCAGATGAAACATCACTTGCGGTGGCAAAAAGTAACCTTATTGCTTTAAAGGGTCCCAAGGATGTGTCTGATGGTTTGAGAAAGCTTGATAAGTTGATGATGAAAGGTGAAGGATCTATCTTCTGTCTTGCTAGTGGCCTCGACTTAAAACTTTCTCCAAGGCAGAGGGAAGCAATATATGTTAACCGTTTGTTATTACTACTACATTCTAATAAGTTGGATCAGGTAATACATTTGTAAAATCCCTCTCTTATCATATGTTCTTGTTTTGAAAATATATATTGTGCTGGCAGTATATTTCGGTCTAATGTGGTAGTCACATAATTTGTTTGTAGTAAACTTGTTTGAGATATCTCGTATCATATTGTATGATTTTTTGTCCCTTCAGTTATTTCAAATTGAGAATATTTTCGTTGCTAGAATCTCCCATTTTCTGTTGATTATTTAGATAATTATAAAAATGTGTGCAGGCCAGAGAACTTGCTTCTGCACTTCCAACCATGTTCCCAAATAGTATGATGCCAGTGCTTCTCCAAGCTGCTGTGCATGTGAGAGAAAACAAAGCCAATAAGGCTGAGGAGATACTTGGGAATTTTGCAAACAAGTTTCCTGATAAGTCAAACATCGCCCTGCTTGCAAGGGCACAAGTTGCTGCATCTGCAGGCCATCCTCAAATAGCAGCTGAGTCTCTCGAAAAAATACAGGATATTCAACATAAGCCTGCAACTATTGCCACCATTGTGGCACTCAAAGAACGCGCTGGTGATATTGATGGTGCTGATGCTGTGTTTGATTCTGCGGTACAGTGGTGGTCCAATGCCATGGCTGAAAACAACGAACTTGATGTAATCATGCGAGAAGCTGCTTTATTTAAGCTCCGACATGGAAAGAAAAATGAAGCTGCTTGTCTCTTTGAGGAGCTCATTAAAAGCCATAGGAGCATTGAAGCTTTAGTAGGTCTTATTCAGACTGCTGCTCATACAGATGTTGCAAAGGCAGAGTCTTTTGAGAAGCAATTGAAACCCCTTGCTGGTCTGAAGGCAATTGATGTGGATGGTTTGGAGAAAACTTCTGGTGCAAAGCACCTTGAGAATGGCCCCATTGCATGCATTCCGGAGGCATATGAACAAAAGAATAAGGAGAAAACAAAGAAAAAAAGAAAGAGAAAGCCAAAGTACCCGAAAGGCTTTGACCTTGCCAATCTAGGACCTCCACCAGATCCAGAAAGGTGGCTGCCAAAGAGGGAGAGGTTGAGTTACAGGCCTAAGAGAAAGGATAAGAGAGCAGCACAGATCAGGGGCTCTCAGGGTGCAGTAACTAAAGATTCTGCTAACAATGTTAATTCAAAGTCGAAACAAATGGCAAACTCTAAAGCAACATCACAGAATGCCAGCACACAGCAAACCAAGCCTTCCTCCAAGTCCAGGAAGAAATCTAGGAATTAACTGATGAGAAACTCAATTTTTGCCACTTCTACAAACCGGCGATTGTGTTAGGTACTGGTTTTGAAGATTTAACTCTTACATGTGAAACTAAAGCCCTTTTCAAGTTTGACTGTTTAGTTACATTTTTTGATTTTGCCTCAAGCAGTGATCACATGGCATGTGCCAAGGGTTAAAACTTAATGAACTTGTCATGGGATGTGAATTAACCCAATCATTTTTGTCTTTGTTCAATTTCGTATGCCAAGTTTATGCTATACAGTATACAGAGAGATGAAGCAGACCAGCCAACACTGCAAACCTTATACTTGAAGATTTATCTCTGTAAGTTTGCAGCATGCCCTGTCATTTTATAGAGTTTTTTTTAGCTTCATTTTGTTATTAATGAAAGGCCTCCATGTTATGTTTACTTGTTGTTTTGGCCATCCAAAAATGCAAATTTAACATAATGTCAGATATTTCAAAAATTAGGACATCATTTTCGATGGATACTTGATTCCATATCTTCATAGCGATGTGTCCCAGATGAAGAAAGTATTTGATAAAAAAATATATATAAATGTTTTCGAATTTTTGTTTCCCGTGGAAGGAAAAAGGGAAGCCATAAAAGGGTAGATATGATGAGATTGAGTATCTTTGAGAGATATTCCACCATCTATAATGTCTTGGATCCATTGAGTGGAGTTGGTGGCGATATAAAATTTGTTAGACATTGTTTGATTTGCCAAAATAGTTTATCAGAAGTGTTGGAAGAGTTCATTACATTATCTCACCACGAACACTATTAGTACATCTTAGTTCATATGATATTATACTAATTTGCTTTTAAGTGTCATATTAGAACTCGCACAATCATCATAGGAACTGAGTTAGTATAGGTCGAGTGGCATAGTTTTGCATATATTTATCTTGTTACACTGACTAAATCTGAGCTCAAACTAGACTTAATTTTAATTGACAATCATGATTAGCTCATACTTCAATTAGAATGTGTAACTTGGTACTCAAAAATATTGTCTTTTGCACTTCAAAGAATCTAGTGGACAATGTATGATGACGAATGAATATATAGGCCATGTCAAATATTTATGTTAAAATTAGGTTTTGATTTTCTTAGTAGAACAGTGACGCACAAACACGAAGTGGGAGGTGAAGAAATGGTGTGATATGTAAATGCTTTGATCATTTTGGACATTGATGATGAAATGTCATTTTCTCCTTTTCTTGCATGTTATGTATAAAGGGTTTCTCTTTCTCCCCACCCCAAAGATACTAGAAATTTTGTGGGCCATTCTGCAACTATAATAATTTCAGTCAAAAAGGCAAATTCAATATATTTTTTTTGTGATTTCTTGGAGTATTATGAATTTTTTTTTTTTCTGTCACATTTTGTTTGTGATGGATTGGTTAAGCTATCGCAATTTTTGGGAATTCAAACGTAATCTCATAAATGGGAACCCTACCTACTAGTGATGGGGGAAAGCCAAACTGGGGTTAATTTTCTTGATTAGATGTATGTATTGAATATTGATGATGTTGTTTGAGTTGGACAGACTAGAGAAATAATGAACCACCATCTACCATCTGTCATCACTATAAATTTATAATGTTGATGTTTATGTCTTTACTTGATCGACCTAGGAAGGGATTTCGTAATTTTCATTAGAAGATTTTTGCATATGAGGTTTTTTTTTAAATAGTAATGCATTTATTCAAACTTATATATACAACATATCGTCAGGAAATGCGAATTCATGATTTTGTGGTCATTAATAAGGTGTTTTCATTATTATACTCCGAGCAGGGGACGATGCACGAGATTTTAACAAAAGAAATGGTAATTCATTAATTTAAACTCACACCCTTATATGTCAACGAGAAGTTTTAACTTATAACTTCTTGAATTGATTTATCATTACACCTCGAACAGGGAACACACATGAAATTGTTATACTTAGATGCGTTTGCAGACGTGGGCTGATCTAGGTGGGAGTTGGGTTGGGCTCCAGCACCCCCCCCCAATGATTTTTTCTTTGTTTTTATATTATTCAATTTAGAAAATTTGTAATATAATCCACTAGGATTAGCAATTTGCCTGTGTTGGGTCGTTATCATATCGGATTTTATCGTTTTGGGTCGTTATCATGTTGAAGCTTATCGTGTTTGTGTCATGTTTGTGCTTATTATTATTGCGCGGATTTGTATTATCGTGTCATGTCAACAATTTTTAATCCTAGTGTATAGCTAGTAATTTGTGTGTGTTGTGTTGTTATCGTATTCATGTTTAGAGCTTAATGGGTTGTGTCGTGTTCGTCTCAGAGGTTATCATGCTCCTGCTCATTATTATCGTGTGTGTTTGTGTCGTGTCAAAAATTATAAGTCTCATAGCCCACCTTATTTTTGAGTTTTATAAAGGCGAAGAGGATGAAGATGCAAAAGAACTATAATACTTTTATTATTTTTAATGTGTTTTTTATTAAATAGTTTTAATGTATTTAACATTTTCAATATTTATCTTTTACAAAATATTTTTAGAGTATGTATAGTTCGTACATGTTATAATTATTATAAAGTGATATTTTTACCCTATTTTTTATTTTATTTTACCCAAAAATTCAATAAAATCCCCCACACATATTTTCTGGATCTGTCACTTTCTTGCAGAGACCTTTACCTACTCAGATAACCAAATATAGTTTCATCTTTTCATTTTCAATAATATTTTGAGTCATTTTTTAATCTTTCCATATTTAAAAGTATCATTTTTTATGCTGAGTATAATTTTGAATACCTTATTTTAATGATACTTTTAATTAAGCGTGAAAATCTAGTTCATAATTAATGCAATTTCTGTTTCACTGAAAAAAAATATAATCATTATTACACTACTGCCTTTTTTTATATTTTATGTGATATTTCACTTTGTACTCATAGATACTAATGCCTAATAAAAATATTGCTTATAATTCTAATAAAATATTTTTTTTACATTTTTAATTATACATGATATTTTTTTATACTCATCAATGCTAATTAATTATTTAAATTAAATTGGAGATAAGATTTTATGTATATTTCAAAATGAATATCAAACTTATATACTGAGGGTAGTTTAAATATATAATTTAAAATTTTAGTATTTTATTTAATAACCAAGTATAATACACGTGAAAGTCTCTGTGTATTTAATTGTATATATGATTAAGTGTTGGGGAATTTGTTAGATTTCTTTATTTATTGTGTTTCGGTGGATCAAAGTTTTGGTCTAGGTCTAACCAGTTTAGGTTGTCTCTAAATTAGCTTCAATTTTGTTTTCAAATGTAAAGTCCTGTAAATTTTTTTTATCGAGTTGTAAACTGAAGCGGATTGAAGAACAAACTTAAGAATCAGTCTGTGATGCACAAGAGAACTCAAGAGACTGAAAGTTTAGTATGAGATTGATCAATCTGGGAATGACAAGTTTAGGACCTCATCCATTCTGGAACTCACCAGTCTGGGATTGATCAGTTTGGAACTCACCATTCTCAAACTTACTAGTTTGGGGATCAATGATCAGACTTGTGACGTTAGCGAGCATGGACTTGCCAGCCTGACGATATCAGTATGAAATCTTAGTTCCAATTCCCGCGCATAGAGATAATAAGAAGTGTCTAAGGAATGATACTGACAAAGATCGCACTTTAAGGATTGAAGACCATAAAGTCTGCAAGCCTAGGACTTGAGTCTAGATTCCTTGGATTGATCAGTCTGGATTCCTTGGGCTGATCAAATGTTGTCGTTCTGACCGAAAGGTGAACAGTCATTGTCGAAGTCAGAAAAAGCGGAAAAAGGTACATGACTTTCCGGAAAAGGCTACCTACCTGCGCATAGGATAGAAACATTGGATTGGTCGATAATCAATGTGTCTAACGGCTCCAGAAATTTGAAAACTTCACTCATTTGCCGATAAATAGTCGAGGATTTCCATAGATTCATACACCTAACCTTCGATTTCCAAGAGAGCCAAAACGCTGCCAAAATTATGACTCAAAGTTAAAGGCTTACTCAAGCCTTTTCGTGTGTCACCTTCGTGAACACGAGACTCAGAACTTCTAGTTTTTGAGTTATTATTGGTGTAATTTCTCTCTAAGAAAGAACACAACAGTCAAGTATGATCCTTACTTTGACTCCTACGGGAGTTCTAAGCCGTAAGGGTGATAGTTCTAATGTGAAAAAGACCTCGTTCCGCCGACGAGGAGCCTGTGTGGTATGCCCACACTCCGAGGAGCTGCGAAGTAAAGACGTACAAAGGACCGGACGAGTGAGCTTGTGGACTGAAAGACGAGACATTCTTCAGTAAGCAATAGATCGTGGGAGCACCTTGTATTCATTCATTTAGTGGATTACCAAACTTCTGTCTGAAGAGTGGACGTAGGATCTTTGGTGTCCGAACCACTATAAATCCTTTGTCATTTAATTGCTTTCTTTTTATCAGTTTACGTACTTTAAAACTCAACACTCAAATATTGAAGTATAAACTAAGACTGATTCTAACGACTATCTGGACTTAAGAACTAAACTAAGCTTTCGATAAGACAAACTGAGACTGACACTCAATTTGAATAAATTGCAAGTCTCACCATTAAACAATCATTCTGCCATGCAACTTATTAATGTATGAAATTCAGGACCAACATTAAGTAAATAGGAGAATATGAATTTAAACAATCAAAAAATATAAAATATAAATTTTATATATTTTTCTGAAATAAATGAAAGTTTAATACCCAATTTAATATAAGTAACATTGTTGAGTAATCTTTTAAAGATAAATGATACAAGTTATGCTTAATATAAGTAACATTGTTGAGTAACATTATTTAATCTCTTTAGACTTAATTGTTTTATAAGTTATGCTTAAAATTTCAAGCATAATTTATAAAACAATTAAGCATAAGATTTTGAGATTTTCTAAATCTAAATTATTTATTTTTTAGATAAATGATATAAACTTATGGCAAAAGGTTTAAATATATATCAAATTATGAAAGTTTTTTCAAATTTATCTCAAATATTCAAATGTTTTAATAAATACCCAAATAATTGAAAACTATGTAAATATATTATAAATTATTTTTATTGATCAATGAAAAGATGATTGTATTGTAGGAAATTTTAAGTCAGAAAATTAATTTTTTTGAATTTAAATATTTAGCATTATAGCTCATTGCGTGTGATTTAAATTTTCAATAATTCAGTCAATTTTTCTTCGATCGAAAAAATAATTTGAATTATATTTGAATAGTTTTTAATAATTTGGTTATTTATTGAAACATTTGAGTATATTTATATCTCTTGCAATCTCAGATTTTTAGTATTGAATCCACTTTTTATATCGGAGAAAGAAGTATATTCATGTATACATATACTTTATTAAATTTCCAAATGGAGAAAACAAAGCATACATTTATGACAGATATTCTGAAATAATACATAATGAAAAGAATTAATCCCAATCATTAATTTGTACAGAATATTTGAATCATCATTGACTAATAACATACCCCATCCATCCTATGTGATGTTGACACCCTATTTAACATTATACATTGTCTGTATATAATATATGAAAAACAAGTGCATTTTTATTCACACAAATATTATTTTATACAGTTCACATAATAAATTTTGTAGGAAAAAACGAAAAATTCGAATAAAATGAAATGGGCTTTTTTCTTGAAATAAATAAATCATAATATACATACAACGATTGGATCTTGTACTAAATTTAATATGTGAAATAGAAATGAATTAATAATATTTATTTGCAAAAATCAATCTTTAAATATATTTTTAATCTTATGTTAAAAATATACTGTATCTAATTGTTATTTGTATCGTTTAGAGAAATTATTCTTATTCTTTTAATTATTAATACTTTTTATTATAATTTTTGATGTGATCAGTCTATAATAAATAAGATTCATCTCTATTTAACATTGATTGTATTATATATAAAAATAATGATGCACTGAATAATGAACGATGATGATAACGACGTAATCCCTAAAACTCCGAAAGAAAATTTTTTGGGGAGGATATGTAAGAAACAATATGTACTGAATTACCACTAGAATGCACCATTTTGTGAAAAATAATTCACCCTTGGACTCTGATTTGGAATCTTTAATAAATCTGTTAGATTTCAAATTAACGGTTAGACTAAGAACTTATTTAGCATAGTAAAAGATAATTAACGCATGTATTAAATATGAATAAATCTATACCATTCATCTAAAAAAATCAATGGTTGTGATTAATACTTTTTCCAAGATTTCATACTTAATTGCTTTATAAATCTTGTTTATTATGCTTAATTTTTCAATCTTTGATATTTTAATCTCAACCATTGATGCTATCAATCCAGTGACTGAGATTCATTCCTATTTAAAACAAACTTTTAAACATATTGTGAACTCATATTCAGGAATGAATTAAGAACCTTCATTTTAATGTTTGAGATATTTCAGTACAATGTGTTGGTACCAAGATCAGAGTTGATGCACAACGAAAATTTGTTTAATCAGGATAGCTCGTCACAAATTGGTCGTTGCTCACCAGTTTGTGTTTCAGAAAATATTTTGTTTACTAGTATTAAGTCAAGGTTCAGATATACTTCAACACAGAAAATGTGTTGAGTATTAAATCATTGCGAAAAGATAAATAAAGCAGTTAAGTGCAAAATGATTTATAGAGATTTGGAGCCTAAAGTCATACGTCCTCTCTTCAGACCAAGGTCTGGAAATCACTAGCTTACAGAATACAAAGAGCTCACGATCTATCGCTAGTTGGTAAATGCCAGTCTCTACCAGTCTACTAGCTCACTCGCACACTTCAATAACATAATAAATGTCGGGTCTGCTGGCTGTCAAATACAATAAGGATCTAATGATGTCTCTGAAACTGGTTGGATCATAAGGTTCCCTTTCTTCACCAAGAGTGATCCTAACTAGGGGTGTACAGGGTTTGGTCCAAACCGGCCAAACCGGCCGAACCGAAATGATTTGGCCGGTTTGGCCGGTGAATTAATCGGCCGGCCGGACCGTAAATTTCAAACCTTATAATCTGGTTTGGTCCATGGTTTGAGTACAGAAATCGGCCGTTTGGATCGGACCGGACCGTTTATAATTTTAATAAATATTTAAATTATACATTGTACTAAAAATATTAATGTACTACATTTAGTGTAGTGGTTCAAGCTATACTTTGGATTTTAAAAGGTACAAGTTCAAATCCTTTACGCAACATCATATATTTTACCCTTATTATCTTCTCGGAATAAGTACGAATCATATACTGTGCAAAATCATAGAATTTTTATTTTTCTTCTACATTTTTATTTATTTATTGAAATTTAAAATAAACCTTAAACTATCCAATATTACAATCTCACAATTTAATTCAAGCGTCGGTCGGCTTCACCATTATCGCATCGTAATAATGTGACCTTTTACGAACTATTATGTTTTAGAATGAGATATGAACTATTATATTTTGATGTCATAAATTGTTTGTTTCTATTATGATTGTCTTGTACTTTGTCGATGAGAACCATTATTTATTTTTTTTAATTTCTCAAATAAATTATTGCTAAAAATAGAATTTTTTTTATGTTTTGACTTTGCTCGTTAAAGTCATGTTTCAAACCGTTAAACTGGCCGAACCAAACCGTTTTATTTGGTTTGGTTTGGTTTGGTTTGAAAAATTAATTTGGCCGGTTTGGTTTGAGAACTTTTAAAACCGTATTATTTGGTTTGGTCCATACTTCGACCTTGAAACCGGCCAAACCGGACCGTGTACACCCCTAATCCTAACACTTGCGCTCATCGGAATTTTTCTCTAGACTGAACTTGTTGATGCGATCATTTGTATACTTCCTCTGATGAATGAAGATCCATTCTGAGGACTGGTGAACTTGTTGTCCTAGGAAGTATGTCATCTTTCCCATCATGCTCATCTGAAAGTTACTCTACATAAATTGTGCGAACTTCTCACAGAGAGATGAGTTCCTGGATCCGAAGATGATGTCATCAACATAGATCTAAACCAGCAATATGTCCTCAGCATCTTTGATAAGGAAGAGAGTCATGTTGATCTTCCCTTTCCTAAAACCATTCTTCAATAAGAACTGTGACAGGGTCTCATACCAACTTGCAGTACTTGCTTCAATCCATATATCGCTTTCCGCAGCTTGTAAACCTTAGTGCCTTGCTCAAAACCAAGATGGTGTTCGACATATACATTTTCTTTGAGTTCTCCATTCAGGAAGACACTCTTCACATCCATTTGATAGACTATGAAGTTGTGATATGCTGGATAAGCTAAGAATAGCCTAATAGCTTCAAGTCTGGCAACTGGTGCAAAGGTCTCGTCGAAATCGATGCCTTTGCATTGCACATATCCTTTAGCAACTAGTCTCATCTTGTTCCTGACTATGTTGCCAGCTGATGGGTTCTGTATACTGAAATCATTTATTATAATGAGTATACAACAGTTTATTTCTCCTATCTGTTAACAATCTAACATGTATGAACAATGGTATCCTCTTGTCTCACCGATAGGGACGATCATACAGCATGTTGTAGATCGCAGAAGACAGTATGATCACTTGACCTAGTGAGACATAAACCTGATCACAGCCGAGACAGCGTATGAGGATACGTCTGTCTGGATGGCTGCAGCATTGTCAGAATAAGCAATCTGTCTTGGTTACTTGACATGCTGGTACGCAGAGGTAGCGTATTGATGGACCGCAGTGAGATGTATTCGTCTGTCTGACATCAGCGAATACAAGATCTCGTTATATTGATTGAGTCCAAACCCTAACGAAGGTTCAGGGGTTTGCACGGGTTGACTGTTGCTTTGACTTGCCATGGTGGAGAGCCTGAGTAACGTGCTCGTATATCCGCATCTTGGGTAACAACAGTTCGTGTAGTACCGCCTAAGACTGGGTTTAGGTAACCATATCCAAGTACTAGAATGGGGACATTCCTTGAGGAGCTCAATAACATTCATCGTGCCAAAGTCCTGTAGGCTGATTAAGTTCAGGCACGAGTGATAAGGATTGAGTGGTACTACTCAGGAATAATAAGATATTAATTAATTGTAGTTAGAGCTTGTCAGAAGCTCCAATTAATTAATGGATGTCCGGTAACCTTAAATATGAGGATTCTTAATTAATGCAGCCCGTTCTCATAACGTGTTAATAAAGTGGTAGGTCAGTATTAATTCTGTGGTGAAAAAGAATTAATATTAATTAATTAATTGTGTCCTGGGTTGTGGACATGGGAATTAATTAATTTATAGGCCCACTTTATTATTTGCATTAGGTCCCAGGTCTGGCCAAAAGAAAGTGTGCTGAATTGAGCCCAGGAGCCCACTAGGGTTTACAACCCTAGGTCTATAAATAGACAGCTCTCTCTCATAAGTTGTAACACAATTGAAAAACCCTAAACCTAGAGAGAGAGAGAGGCGCCGATTTCTAGAGAGAAAAGGAGGAGAATTTTCGAATTCTGGTCCTGCTCAAAGCACAGATCTGTGGAATCCTCACCAGTAGCAAATCTGAACGCACCGGGATACAGATCTGAAGATCTAATCTGGAGAACAATTTTCTTTTCTTTCTTTAATTTCGATTTTCTAGAAATTAGTATTCTAATTTCTGTTTCCGCAGATTAAATCGAAATTGCGTGGTTGAATTGAAGTTGAAAATTCAAACGCAAAAGATCGGATCAAACACTACGGAGTTACGGTAATCTCTTGTTGGGAAATTTGGCTAAGTTTCCTTTCCCCAGTAGCTACTTGTTTAGATCCTAGTTTTGGTGTTTTGGTGGATCAAATCCTAAGTCCTACCAGCGTCAGTTTGTCTCTAGAATAGCTCTAGTCTCAAATATAAAGTCCTGTTTAGGTCTTTTGAGTTGTAAGTCGTAGCTGATCAAGACTCATGCTGGCTACTGTTCACCAGCATGAGATGTGCTTACCAGTTGAGAGAAGTCTCACCAGCAAAAGCGACTGACAAAGACTCATGCTGACACTGTTCATCAGCATGGAGTAGAGCTATTGACTGGTTACTGTTCACCAGTTGGGAAGATTTCACCAGCAGGAGGCTGAGAAATCTTACCAGCAGAATATGTGTTCTGGCTGACACTATTCACCAGCGGTGAAGCCACCAGTCATGGGAGATTCCAAGAAAGGGTTAACATCAGACATATTGGTAGACTTAGATTGTGCCAGCGTAAGTCACCAGCAGAGACTGCCAGCACAAGATCACCAGAATGATCTACCAGTCGGATGTTACCAGCAGAATTCAAATTCACTCTCCCAGTATCTTAGAGACAAAAAGAAGATTCGTCTGAGGAATAAACTGACAAAGTATGACTTTAAGGATACCTTAAAGTCTATCAGTTCAAGACACCAGTTCCGATTCCTCGTACTGACTTAAAGAGCCGTTCTGACACAAAGAGATCTGTGTCAGATAAAGTGGACAAAAGCATGGCGCTTTCCGGAAATTCCTACCTGCCGCCGTCAGAAGGACATGCGAAGACAGAGACTTTTCCGGATGTGTCCAAATGGCTAGAATATTTGAATAGGATCCCTCGGCTATAAATACCTGGGATCCATCAACATTCAATGTTCTTGGCCGACTCTTCACCTACCGAAAGACTGAAATTTATTACGCTCAAGCAAGTAAAAGCATACAACTTTCGAGGCCTTTCTAAAGGCTATCCGTGTGTTGATTTATTCAAACACGAGACTTCAAGCTTCCAGCTTGTAAGTTACAGATCTCCTTCGTGTTCTTTCTCTTCCGAGGAAGTTCACAGCAGCTCTTGTGCCAGCCAACACTTGAGTTATTACGGGCAGTTTGCCGCATTGAGAAGACTCGTTCTTGGGAGAACTCAACACCCAACCAGTCAGAGGAGGAGGTTGAAGTGACGTGCTCGCACTCCATCCATCTGACGAGAGCTGAAGAAGGACAAGGACCGGGAGCGGTTGATCCAGTGGACTGGTAGACGGGGCATCTACCAGCTGGAGATAGATCGTAGGACTCTTTGTACCTGATTGCTCTTATAGTGAATTTCCAGTGAGTCGACTGGAGAGTGGACGTAGATCAGTTGATCGAACCACTATAAAAATCCTTTTGTCTTTATCAGCTTTCTGCATTTTCATACTGATTTGAAACCCAGCACTCAAGTGCTGGTGTATATCTGAAAACTGATATAACTGTGCAAACAAGGCTAAGATATTCTAAGTGTTGAGCTATCAGCTGACCAGCCAGTCAGCCAGTCAGCTGAGCAACCAGCAGGACAGAGTGCAAGTTAGACTTATAAGTTCAATATTTCCGCTGCGTAACGTTATACACTCTGATAAACTGGGACCAACATCTCTCAATCCACGAATTTGAGAATTAAATTCATAGGAGCATGCTAGGTTTTACTGTATATTTAATTATGCACAATATCCATAAATCGATCCGGTTCAAATTGGTTTTGGTGATTCGGTTCACGGGAAAACCCTTCAATTGGTATCAGAGCCAGGTTTCTGATTTATGGCTCTTTTGTGCATAATTAAATTCGATATGCATGTATGAATTTATTTATTTTGTGGATGGTTTTTGTTCCTCGTGGCAACCCGTGTAATGACGCCCGCGGTGGTTTATCCGTGCAGGGCTGAATTAATTTTGTAAAATCACGAGAAAATCCGTGATTAGTGTAGAAATTGAAAATTGTAATAGAATAGATTCTGTAATTTTCAAAATTATGTAATTGGATGGGTCGAGAACGAAGAACGAAGACAGAGCCGATGCAGGGCCGGTAGAGGGCGACGGCGGGCAGCGGACCACGGCGGCAGGCGCGCGGCCAGCAGCCGGCCACGGCGCGCGCGACCTGCTTGCGGGGACCAGGGCCGAGGGTGCGGTGCACGCGTGCGCACATGAGGGAGCCGGGCGCGTGCGCGCGCGGCGGCGGCGGTGGTCGTCGACGGCTGCTGCTGTCCCGTCGCGATGGTTTGTGGTTTTGGTGGTTTGTGCAGTCTTGTGTAAACCCTAGGGTTTGCATTAGGGTTAGGGCAAATCATCAAATCACAGAGGCCTAAATCCCAAAAGATTGAGTGGTTGAAGATTTGGAGGCCCTTGAAGATTTGAAAAGATTTGGACTTATCCAAATAAGATTCAAATTCAAATTGTAATAGATAGAATTTATTTTTCTATTTTTGTGGGGTCACGAGGAATTTTTTGTTTGCCTTAATTGTCCTCTTATGATATGTGATTTATTATGTGCGCTATTTAAGCATGTGTAGATAATAGGAAAAGCATGTTTTATCGCTTTTATTATTTACAGCTTTCAAGCATGCTTATGTGATTAATTTCTTTTGTTGGATTATATTTTGGGAATTTTTGGGTTTGTTTAATTACATGCAAAAATTTGGAAAATATAATAACAAAGAAATTATATGTGCGCATATAAGAAACCTTTTAAAAGAAAAATACTAAGCAGATTTTTTAATTAAAATCAATAGACCTCCACAAAGCCGTCATAGGCTGTAAGTGTATCTCTCGTTCTAGTAAACGTCTACGAGTGTAGCTTGCTAGTTCCTAGAGGTGCATGAGTACGGTTGTTGGGATTTCTAGTCAAACAATTTAAATCATGTGAATAATGGGAGGGTTTTGCGTAAACGTGTACGAGTGTAGCTTGCGTAGATCTCTTTCACAAATATTTTAGGATTGATTTAAATTATAGATAACAAAAGCTTTAAGGGCTGTGCAGTATGGTTACGTGCCATGCTAAACTGTCTCTTTTGGCCTGAGTTAAATTTTTGGTTAATTGCTTAGAAGCATCTTAGAATATAATGCAAGAATTGCATCCCTGTCCTTGAGAGATGGCTTGGTCTAAGCTTTTCACTAATTATTAATTTCTAGTGTCAAAAGCATCTTGACATGGTAGTGAAATTAAATGGATTGGAGCTTAAAACTCGCAGTTCTGGTTGAGGGTGACATCGTAAACGTCTACGAGTGTAGCTTGCGGTGGGAACTCTTGGACAATTAGTGGAAAACATTTGTATTTGATTTATTAAAAGGTTTTCAATGCATTTGTTTTCGAAGTTCTACGTGTATGTTCTTATTTAAGATTCTTTATTGTTTCAGATATGTCTATGTCTAATGTCATCAATATTCTCGCACAAAACACTCTAACTGGTCCAAACTTCCTGGAATGGAAGCGCAATCTCGAGTACCTCCTGATTGGAGAAGAACATATGTTCGTTCTGCAAGTACTTCGTCCCGAAGTACCAATCGCTGAATCCAGTCAAATGGATATAGACTTTTATAACAAGTGGGAGAAATCGAACAATGTAGTCAAGTGCTACATGATGACTACTATGTCGAAAGTCTTACAGCAGCAACATCAGCACCATAGGGATGCCTATAACATCATGACGAGTCTGGAGGCAACCTATGGGGAAACTGATAGAGCCGTCAGGTTCAATCTCATGAGAGAAATCGTGAGTAAGAAAATGACTGATGACACCTCAGTGAGAGAGCACGTAGTTACCATGACTCACCTCATGGATGAACTAACTGCGCATGGTGGAGGTATCGACGCTGAGGCTAAGGTCGATATCATACTGAATTCTCTACCCAAGTCCTTTGAGAGTTTTAGGCTGAATGTTGTCATGAACAAGAAAGAGTATACTCTTAACGAGTTACTCAATGACTTGATGGCAGCGAAATCGGTCATGAACCTTCAGAAGGTTGCCTTGGCCACTTCTGGTAATCTCTCTGCTATACCGAAAAGTATGAAGTGGAAGAAAGGGATTAAGAAATGGGCCAAGAAGACACCTGTGAAGGATGGTGGGGCTGGGAAAAAGCCTAAGGTGGCGACTGACAGGGACAGGTGCTTCAGGTGTGGTAAGAAAGGACATTGGAGGAAAGATTGTCAAGCCAACAAAGCTAGACAAGGTATGCCATTTGCATGTATAACTGTAAGCATGATTAGAGTCCGTTGTTGCTCTTCTAGAGCTGTAAGCACTGACTTGTTGATCATGTTGTTGTACTTTGCAGGGGACCGTGCCGACAAGGCTGGTGAGTGATGGCAAGAAGATACCAAACTGGATGAAGGCAACATTTTATGACGGAGCTTCATGGAGTTTTCTTTTCTTTATGTTTTGATGAATTAAGTACATTTGAGAGTTTATTTGTGGGCCGTGGTTTATCGGCAGGACAAATTTTATCAACTTTTCTGGATATTTGTTATTTATGATTTTATCATCGGTAATAACAATGTTATCCATTATAGGATGTTGATTTACAATCTCTATGTTACTTCGATCAAATATGTCCTTAAGTATTGCACGTAATTCATCCGTAATTGATAATCCTAGAAAGAGAAAACTTACTTCTTCTGATGAGGATCTTACATATCTCTTGCACTTGAGACTGGGTCACATCAGCTTGAAGCAGATTCAGAGACTTGCAGCATTGGACTTAGTCCGGGCTATACCTTATCAAGTCTGCGAATCCTGCATCGAGGGCAAGATATCAACTAGGCCTTTCAAGGCTAGTCAGTCTCGAGCAGAGGAAGTGTTGGAATTGATCTATTCTGACTTATGTGGACCGATGTCCATGCAGGCTCGTGGAGGGTACGAGTACTTCGTCACTTTCATTGACGATTACTCAAGGTACGGATACGTTTACCTGCTTCGCTACAAGTCTGAATGCTTTGAGAAATTCAAAGAGTTCAAGGCTGAAGTAGAAAAGAAGGTCGGGAAAACTATCTAGTCACTGCGATCTGACCGCGGTGGCGAATACCTCGGTAACGAGTTCCTGCAATATTTGTCAGAAAACGGGATTACATCGCAGTGGACTGCACCGGGTACTCCCAGCAAAACGGTGTAGTTAAAAGAAGAAATAGGACTCTTCTAGAGATGGTAAGATCAATGATGAGTTATGCAAACTTACCAATTTCGTTTTGGGGCTACGCATTGGAAACAACAACTTACGTGCTTAATGTGGTGCCTTCTAAATCAGTTCCTAAGACGCCTTCTGAGCTCTTCCTTGGTCGCAAACCTAGTTTGTGCAAGTTTAGAGTATGGGGCTTGTCCGGCACACGTATTGTCGAAGGAACCTGATAAGTAGTTAGAAAGCAGGTCAAAAGTAATGCTGTTCATAGGGTATCCCAGGCAAACGAAAGGTGGTTACTTTTACTGTCCTGAGAGTCAAAGAGTCGTTGTTAGCACCAACGCTAGATTCTTGGAGGACGAGTATGTGAGTAATCACAAGTCAAGGAGTGATATTGTTCTTCAAGAAATTGAGAACGAGAATGCAATTCCAAGGGAAGGGGAACGTGTAGATGTGGGTGCACCTGTGAGAGGTACAGCACCACAGACACGTTCTTCAGTGCAAGGTGCAGGACCACAAGTTACTGCACCTACTACTGACACGGCACCGATGCCTCGTCGTAGTGGGAGAGTTATTTTCCAACCGGAAAGGTACATGTTCGTGGGTGAGTGTTCGGACTTGAGCCCGGAAGACGGACATGAGGACTCTGACCCACTGACTTACGAAGAGGCAGTGCAGGACAAGGATGTTGCCAAATGGCGTGTTGATCTATGCAAAATCTGCATACAGATTATAGCAAAGGGCAAATAAATTTATAGATAACCCGAAGGTATGTCGAACCCACAGAGATAGTGCAACGAAAGTAAATCATGCACTGAATGTAGTTTTTCAATCTTTTGTTTGGGTAAATCAAACTTTGAAGGGGTTTTTGGTTTTTATGAAAATACTTTTTAAAAAAAATTAAAATAAAAGAAAGCATAGATCCTAGGGAAATCTACCAATCTGATCAACATGCAAGAAACAAATAATTCAAACCCATAAAAGATACTTTTTGTGGAAAATCTGGTAAAGTGGAATCAACTCCTTTGTTGGGTAGTCGAAACCTAGATTATTAACTAGTGATTATCTCTTCTCGGTCTGAAAAACACAAGTTAATCAATCTCAATAAAAATTAGATTAATCCTACAATTGAATTCTTCTTGGTCGGACATAAAATCAAATGTATTAAACTCTCACTTCCTATTATCAATTTTCACCTCTCGGTCCTTCAATTAATAACAAAACCCTATTCCAATCTTCATCTCTCGATCCTTCAATTGAAAAATAGATTTGAAATAAAATCAAAGAGTTTAAACCAATAAAAGGGTTTGAAGAATTCGAATCAAAACATGAATCACAAATGGAGAAACCCTAGAATCTGATAAAGAGTCTAGCCTAGCATATTAAAGATAAACAATGAAACAAAAATTAAAGATTGCATTAAAATAAAGGTGCAGAAAAATAAAGATACAAGAAACTAAAGGTTTTGATTCCAGCCCTAAAAACTAAAGAAACTAAACTATAAACTGAAATTTAAAGTTGGACTGGAATGAATAAACAATGAACTAGACATGAGTTTATATAGGAGTAGGGTAAAGCTCTTGAATGGTATGAATTGATGAATTGGGCATTTCCTTCTTGAGTTGATGGTATATAATGTTTTCCTTCTTTGCACAAAACTTCAAAATGAATGATTTTCTTGGTTGAAACTTCCGTTTTTGGGTCTTCAATGCTTCCAAATTGATGTGTAACTTGAATCCCAAGCAATTCTCGCCCAAAATATGTGAAAATCTCGCAGAATCTCGCCAAAACAGTCCATCTCGGTCGAGATGAACCTTGTCTCGGTCGAAACAGAGACCATTTTCGCCACTTTCGACCCTTCTGCGCAGTCTCACAATTTTAGCCATAACTTTTGTTCCCGAACTCCGATTGACCCGATTCTAGTTGCGTTGGAAAGCTAACTCAAAGATCTTTCCAATTCTATGCCTCGTTAGCTCGGATTCCAACTGTGGAAGAAGTCGTGACTGTTGCTTTGAACATCAAATGCTTTCAGTACGGGTTTCCAATGAATTTGGCCTAAAACCTGCAAAATCTTACCATGACAAGCATAATACCCTCTAAAGTAGACTCATGCTCAATTTATTCATGAAAACAAACTAAAATGCATAAAAAAAATAAGAAAACAATGCAATAAGTGAGTAGAAATATGAGCTTATCACGTGTCGCCATTAATTCTAAAATTGAATCCATAACTGCTATGGATGTATACCAGAAAACTGATTAGCCGGATGGCTTTAGGGCCATAGGGTGCAAATGGGTATAAAGAGAAAGAAAGGGGCGGATGGAAAGATCACGACTTTTAAAGCCAGGCTGGTGGCAAAGGGTTATAGTAGAAAGAGGGCATTAACTATGACGAAACCTTTTCACCCGTAGCCATGCTCAAATCCATTCAGATACTCCTTGCCATAGCTGCGCATATGGACCTCGAGATCTGGCAAATAGATGTCAAAACCGCTTTTCTAAACGGTTACCTTGAAGAAGGTAAGGACATCTATATGCAACAACTCGAGGATTACATAAGCAAGGGCGAAGAATATCTTGTCTGGAAGCTTAGGAAGTCCTTGTATGGACTTAAGCAAGCTTCAAGGTCGTGGAACTTACGTTTCAACGATGTGATTAAATCCTATGGATTTGCACAGTTGGAAAACAAAAGTTGTGTTTACCGACTTTGTGTCAGTGGGAGCGTGGTTTTCCTTGCACTATAAGCTGATGACATACTCCTATTTGGAAACAACGAGGGAGTGTTGTCGAAAATCAAGGCTTGGTTATCCGAACAGTTCCAAGTGAAGGATCTGGGAGAAGCTGGCTACATTCTTGGGATTAAGGTCTTACGAGATCGTAAGAGAAGAATGTTGAGCTTATCCCAGGCATCCTATGTAGATACTATGATAGCCCGGTTCAGCATGCAACTCGCCAAGAAAGACTTACTACCTTTCAGACATGGCGTTCATCTTTCTTGTGGGCAGTGTCCTCAGACACAGCGGGAGAAAGATGAGATGAGTTTTGTACCATGCGCTTCAGCGGTGGGTCTCATGTATGCGATGCTATGTACCAGGCCAGATATCTGTTAATGCCGTTAGCATGGTAGCAAGATATCAGTCTAACCCTGGACAGACGCACTGGACTGCTGTAAAGCACATCCTCAAGTATTTGAAGAGAACTAGGAATTACTGCCTAGTTTATCAAAGTGAGGATTTGTGCCCTGTGGGTTATACAGGCTCGGATTTCCAAGGGGACCAGGATGAGAAGAAATCGACCTCAGGATATGTGTTTACCCTGGGAGGTGGAGCTGTATCTTGGAGGAGCTCAAAGCAGAAATGCATTGCTGACTCCACCATGGAGGCAGAATATGTCGCGGCCTCCGACGCCTCGAAAGAGGGGGTATGGCTCAGGAACTACCTTTTAGAGTTGGGTGTGATTCCGAGTTTGTCGAGGAGCATCACAATTTATTGTGATAACTCTGGTGCAGTGGCAAACTCAAAGGAACCGCGGTTTCACAGGGCAAGCAAACATATAGAGAGAAAGTACCATATCATACGAGAAATCATATCAAGGGGCGATGTGCAAATTAAGAAGATTGACACAGCTGACAATCTTGCTGATCCATTTACAAAGAGCTTGCCGCAGAAAGTTTACGAAAGACATATTCGTGAGCTGTGTCTGAGGTGGATGCCGACCACTGACAGTGGTTAAAGAGACAGCAGACTAGATAGTCGGACTGTATACTCTGTAATGCTTAGTTATGCTCTGAGTATAAGTGGGAGATTGATGGGTTTTGTATACTGAAAGCATTTATTATAATGAGTATACAACGGTTTATTTCTCCTATCTGTTAACAATCTTACATGTATGAACAATGGTATCCACTTGTCTCACCGACAGGGACGATCATACGACGTGTTGTAGATCGCAGAAGACAGTATGATCACTTGACCTAGTGAGACATAAACCTGATCACAGCCGAGACAGCGTATGAGGATACGTCTGTCCGGATGGCTGCAACATTGTCGGAATAAGTAATCTGTCTTGGTTACTTGACATGCTGGTATGCAGAGGTGGCGTATTGATGGACCGCAGTGAGATGTATTCGTCTCTCTGACATCAGCAAATACAAGATCTCGTTATATTGATTGAGTCCAAACCCTAACAAAGGTTCAGGGGTTTGCACGGGTTGACTGTTGCTTTGACTTGCCATGGTGGAGAGCCTGAGTAACGTGCTCGTATATCCGCATCTTGGGTAACAACAGTTCGTGTAGTACCGTCTGAGACTGGGTTTAGGTAACCATATCCGAGTAATAGGATGGGGACATTCCCTGAGGAGCTCAATAACATTCATCGTGCCAAAGTCCTGGAGGCTGATTAAGTTCAGGCACGAGTGATAAGGATTGAGTGGTACTACTCAGGAATAATAAGATATTAATTAATTGTAGTTAGAGCTTGTCAGAAGCTCCAATTAATTAATGGATGTCCGGTAACCTTAAATATGAGGATTCTCAATTAATGCAGCCCGTTCTCATAACGTGGTAATAAAGGGGTAGGTCAGTATTAATTTTGTGGTGAAAAAGAATTAATATTAATTAATTAATTGTGTCCTGGGTTGTGAACATGAGAATTATTTAATTTATAGGCCCACTTTATTATTTGCATTAGGTCCCAGGTCTGGCCCAAGGAAAATGTGCTGAATTGAGCCCAGGAGCCCACTAGGGTTTACAACCCTAGGTCTATGAATAGACAGCTCTCTCTCATAAGTTGTAACACAGTTGAAAAACCATAAACCTAGAGAGAGAGAGAGGCGCCGATTTCTAGAGAGAAAAGGAGGAGAATTTTCGAATTCTGGTCCTGCTCAAAGCACAGATCTGTGGAATCCTCACCAGTAGCAGATTTGAACGCACCGGGATATAGATCTGAAGATCTAATCTGGAGAACAAATTTCTTTTCTTTTTTTAATTTCGATTTTCTAGAAATTAGTATTCTAATTTCTATTTCCGCAGATTAAATCGAAATTGCATGGTTGAATTGAAGTTGGAAATTCCAACGCAAAAGATCGGATTAGACACTCGGAGTTACAGTAATCTCTCAATCCACAAATCTGAGAATTAAATTCATAGGAGCATGCTAGGTTTTACTGTATATTTAATTGTGCACAATATCGATAAATTGATCCGGTTCAAATTGGTTTTGGTGATTCGGTTCACGGGAAAACCCTTCACCAACTTCATCCCGCTTGTTCTTGCAAACCCACTTTTTGTCTATCAATGATTGGTGAGTAGGTTTATCTACCAAGTATTGCACGGTGTTGCGGGTGAACTCCGAAAGCTCTTTTTGTATTGCGTTGATCCAATCTGACGACTTTAGAGCTTCTCCAATCTTTGTTGGCTCTGATTGGGAGAGATTGCATGTAAGTAAAGCACTTCCATGGCTCATTCACACCGGATAAGCAACATCATCGAGCACTGCATCCTCAATATAATGTCTTAGTCACTTCGGTTTGTGAAGTTCACTGACTTCGACTGGCTGTACGAATGGTTCTGGACAGAACGTTACAGCAAGTGGCATGTCTGTGAGCTGGAAGTCCTCTAGCATGATCTGATTCTCTAAAATTGGTTCCTCTTTAGATTGTGCATCTCCAGCTTGTGACTCTTCAAGAACTGGTGTGATAATGTTATCAGCTCGTTGATCTCCGGTTTTAGTTCTGTGAATTCCTAGCTCGTTAGTTAGGTCTTTACGATCTGCCACTTCCTGTCTCTGGAGCATTTTCTTCAGGATCTTCTTCTTCAAGACTAATAACTCCAGGTTGGATTCCCCCTTGATTTATGCTATCATTTTGGGAAATGGAATCTAAGGCCTCAACAAGTTAATTAGCATCATCGACCCTCACAGTTGTTTGGGCACCAGCTGAGGAAACTAATTGTGAAGAGGATTCATCCACATATATTTTTAAACTAACTGGTTCAAGATTAGATTTTCCAAGGTCCAGTTGTTCACTGATCTCATGAATCTCTTCACCCAGTTATTTCATGGTTTGACACACTAAAGTTGCTTCATAAAAATAACATTACATGTTATTTCCACAAGTTCAGTGATCTTGTTAAGTACCCTATATCCCTTGTGAGAAGGATGTCCATATCCTAGGAACACATCTTCATCAGCTTTGGGAGAAATGACATTTTACTTTGACTTCCTATTGTTGTGAATGTATGGAGAACCAAAAGCAGGAAGATGAGCTATAAAAGGCTTACAACCATGATATACTTCGTAGGGAGTTTTATGAAGACAACTGTTGATTCCGCTTCGGTTCTGTGTGTAGCAAGCTGTAATTACAGCTTCTCCCCAGCAACGCTCGCTCAAACTAGTTTCTGCCAGCATGGTTCTCACTGCTTCCTTAAGCATTCGATTTATTCTCTCTGCAAGACCATTTTTTTTGGAGTCCTTGGGGATGCTCTATTCCAGCTTTCGCACAAAAGTCCATGAGGGGTCCATTGCAGAATTTGGTGCCATTGTCTGATCTGATCCTCTTCACTATGACTCCTTTATCATTTTGGACGAGCATCACTAGCTCCAAAAGAATCATCTTCACTTCTTCCTTTGTCTTGAGAAGCTTCACCCACGTATATCTCGAGTAGTAATCTACAACTACAAGAGAATACCTTTTTCCTCCAATGGTGGTGGAGTCACTGGTCCGAATAGATCCATGTGCAACACTTCCAATATGTGTTTTGTGCTTGCACCAACCGACTTGTTTTTGAATGACAATTTAGTTTGCTTCCCTAGTTGGCATGCTCTGCAGATACCTTCCTTCTTGAAAGTATCCTTGGGTAGACATGTCGCCAGCTCGTGCTTGCTAAGTGGTTGATGGTTTGGAAGTTCAGATGACTTAGCCTTTTGTGACATAACCAATTTGTCTCTCTAGAACTAGTTGCAATGAAGCATGAGCTTGCTTGACCACTCTGCCAGTCTAACACATAGAGACCTCCTTTCTTTATGCCTCTGAGCTTGACTTCATTCGAAGTTTTATCTCGTATCCGACATTTTGATTCGGTAAAGGAAACAACATAACCATTTCCACTAAGCTGGCTGATGCTTAGATTGTTATGCTTCCGGTCGGTGACAAGAGACACGTTTTTTATGAGGATTCCATTCCATTCCACACAACCCTTTCCGATCACTATACCTTTAGAGTTGTCACCAAACATGACCGATGGTCCTTTAAGATTTGAGAGAAGATAATTTTCTCTAGTCATTTGTGCAGTGCATCCACTGTCTAAGATCAACACACTCTTTTTTCTTTGAGGCTGACTTGGATGTACCTATTCCTGCAAAGCAAAAATTTATGCTTTAGGTCCCCGATCAACTGCGGGTCCTGCAGAGTTTTATGTTGGATCCATCTTTTGGGAATCCAAACTTGAGTCACCTTCAAGGCAAGTAGCTTCTTAGTGCTTTATCCTGCTACATTTCTCTTTCTTTCTAAATAATGCATGACTTTAGTTTGAGAAGAAGTGAAAGTGTGTGTACTTCCTGCTAGGACCTCAGAAAATTGATCCGGATGTGTTTAATGTCATCGTTGACCACCATGGTTAGCCTTCCTCGCCCTTGAAAATGAAATTTGATTGGGCTCATGCCTCAAGTAGGTGTTCTCCCTACTTGGTATGCTCATCTCATACTTAGTACTCCCTCCGTCCTGGATTAATAGTCTAGTTTGATTTTAGCACAATAATCAAGGCATGTGAGTGTAGAATGAGTTGAGTGAAATTAATATTTTATTGTTGAGTGTGAAAAAGTCACCATTTTTAGAAACAAGACTATTAAATTGGGATGTACGAAAATAGAAAACAAGACTATTAAAATGGGACGAAGGGAGTATGAGACTTGTGTCTCTGGTCATGCACATAACCAGGTTGGTTGTTTGACTTCCTTGCAAATAAAATGGGTTGCTTTGTCAAACTGGTAGATGAAACTGGTTTCCTCTCAGTAGGGACATACTGCTTCACTCAGGCTCAACTGGCTTCCTCCCAGTTTATGACTAAACCAGTTTATGGACATACTATTTTATAAGTTTTTCCTGATGAACTGACTTCCTTGTCACTTGCTGGTTGACCAGTTTGGGGTTGTTGGTGGACCAACATTTAGCCTTATCAGCATGTGCTGATACATTCTTGACTACCCCTTTGCCTTTCAACCTCGATTGATCACTGGTGTTTTCTTCAACAAAATATATTTTCCTTTTACCAGTATCAGTTCCTCAAGAAGGTATGGGATTCCTCAAAATATTTTCATAAAACCAAGACCCGCCTTATCTTTAGGGTCTCTTTGAATTAAGAGCATTTCTTCAAGTTATCTTGAGCTTTTCATGAAGGAACACTTGAAAGGTTCCTGCTCAAGGTTTTTCTTCTTCAAGAAGTCACATTCCCTATTAAGATTTCCAAATTTTTTCAAAAGAATGGAATGTTCATCCTTGAAGTTTGCCAAAAACTTGCTGGTAGACTTAGATTTTTCAACCTCATTGGTCAAAGCTGAAACTTGAATTTTTGGTGAGGAATTTTCTCCGGCTAAGATATTCTTTAACTCATAAAATTTAGAGAATTCTTTTAAAAAGAATGCTAAGGGTAATATCCTCTGAATCGGAGAAATACGATTCAGGGCCCTCTACTATGCATGCAGAATGAATGGAGACTAATATGAAGCTAGTTACCTCATCACCAGTTACAGTCAATGCTGATTCAGTTTCTACAGCATTCTGATCTACTCTAATTGCGGCCATGAATACCAACAACGCTTCCTCCTCCGACCCTTCATCCGATGTTTAGAATTCATCATCGTTGTTGGGAATGTCTGGAACTTTAGCCCTGGATAGCATTGCTCTGGCCACTGCCTTCAATGCTCTTTGCTCAAATATCTTCTTGAGCTTCTCTCTCTCCATCCTCTTTGTCCACACGTGGACATTCGAACTTGAGATGGTTTAGAGAGTCGCATTCGAAGAAAGATAGAGGGGGATCACTTCACGAATCTCTTCTCTTCAGTTTGGGGAGCATCAGTTTTGGCCTTGGCTTTCTCAAGAAGTTTGGCCAGTCTTCTTTTGCTCCTCAAGCTCTGCAACAGAGCTCTCTCCTTCCTTCTAGTAGGAGGTTGATGTCTATGGTGCCTCATTTATCATATTTGTTTGATCTGTGGGTCTGTCAGTCTAAAATGGCTTCTTCATCGCCAAACTTCTTTGGCATTGTTGAATTGTATAACTTCATCGCCAAGTGCCTCGGGTAGAGCTGATAAGATCAATTCATGAGCAATGAAGTCTAGTTAGGCATGCCATTTTATCATCTTGCGTCCATTATCCATATAGCTTCTTGATCATCTCTGGACCATCTTCATCTCCAATTCGGGTGTTGACCTTCATGATCTTTATTGATCAATGCTCGATGACATCTACTATCTCTGGATGTATGCATTTGAGTTGTATGGTAGAGCTCTTCTTTCAGACTACGAATTTCTCCGCCAAGTATGGTGGAAGCTTTGCAATATTCATTCTGAATATATAACCTACTCGCTAAACAAGAAATTCAAGGAAATGGATCTGGACCGCAGGGACTCAAAGCAGTTCAGTCTGTGAAGACCAACCTGCTCTGATACCACTTGTTGGTCCCGAGGTTAGAGTTGATGCACAACATAAATTTGTTTAATCAGGATAGCTCACCACAAACTGCTCATTGCACTCCAGTTTGTGTTTCAGAAAATATTTTGTTTAGTGAGTTAGTGTTAAGTTAATGTTCAGATATACTTCAACACTGAGAATGTGTTGAGTTTTAAATCCTTGCAAAAACATAACTAAAGCATTAAAGTGCAAAAAGATTTATAGAGGTTTGAAGCTTAAAGTCCTATGTCCTCTCTTCTGACCAAGGTCTAGAAATCACTAAACTTACAGAATACAAAGAGCTCACGATCTATCGATAGCTGGTACCAGTGTCTACTAGTCCACTAGCTCACTCGCCCAGGTCTTCACCTTCCTCCGGCTTCGCAGACTTGGTGTGAGCACACCACACAACCTCCTCCTCTGAAGTTGGGAATATTAAGGTTCTTCTCAGAACCATCGAACTTGTGGCTAAACGCCAGTGAGAGTTTCTTCTTGGAGATGATCGGAAACTATTGTGTTCTTACTTAGAGAGTAATAACACCAAGATATAACTCGAGCTGAGAGGCTACGAGTCTCATGTCCAAAGATGTCACATGGTTAGCTTTTAGAAAGCCTCAAAACTTGAAAGCCTGAAGTCTGAAATCAGAGCTTTCGTAAATGATTGTTGTTCATATTTTTTAGTGATTTTGTTAAATTTGGTTGTTGTGATCTATATTTAACTCTTGCAACTGAATCAGTATCCCCTTCTCTTTGAAATACTTCGTCCATTTATAGATGAAGTATGAGCATTTTCAATTTAGAGCCATTTAGAAACACTTTAATGTTGTCCAATCCTGCGCCTCTCTTTTCTGCGATGGACAAGGTGCTTTTTCTGAACCTCTGCACCTGCTCTGTCCTTTTCTGACAAAAGGGGTTGACTCTACTCTTGTGTTAGAAAGGCTCTTTGTCAATCCAAGGAACCCAAACTGGTTGAATACGAGGATGTCTAGACTTTAAGTAATCTCCATTCTTAAAGTCTGGTCTTGAAGAACATTCCTCTAACTCTTTCTCTTTGTCGTGATTGGAGATCTTGTGTAGTAACTGATCTTGATAATTTGAAAAGGACCAAACTGGTGTCTTCTGCCAGTTCTTATGAACCCCAATTTCAAGCTAGTAGCCGGTTCCAAACTGGTAGCTAGTTCTAGTTTCTCCTCACATAGTCCTAACTGATGGATTGCACCCTTGATCTGGTTTGTCTTGAACATGTTTGTTACAACTCAATGATTATCATATACAGGAATTTACAAGTTTTGTACTAACTAGAGCTACTCTAGAGATTTCATAAATTGGTGATTTCTATACAATTTTCGACACATCAAAACAATAAATAAGGTAGGAATGCTTCCTAACATAATGTGTGATAGTTCATTATAATACATGCAAAGCTCCACTTAGTTATACTATATGTTAAGTTCATTATATCATATTTTTTTTTATAATGAAGCATCACATAAATTATAATGAGAGTTTTTGGTTCATTCCTAAAAAAGAGTTCATACATGCATACATGTCACACTATATATATATATATATATATATATCCATGTTTCATATGTTATATGAGGCCAAAATCCAACCATCATATTTGAATTTGGACGATCTTGATTTAATTTAAAAATTAACAATTTCGGTGCATTATCTATTGAACATGCTACATTCTTTGGGTATAATAGTAATTTTGGTACCCACGGTTTTGTAATTACATGAAACATGGAACACATCCCCCAAAATTGCATTTTTCTCTCTCAGCTAAAATCTTTATAAAATTTAAAAGAATAATCATAATTCACATAATTTAAATTATTTTTTCACGTATTATATATATCAAATTAAAGATAATTTAAATATTTTTCAAATGAAATCCCTATTACATATGTTTGTAATAATATATTCATAATAAAACTAAATAATGTAATAGCTAAAACTAAATAATAATTAATTCACATTAAATAGAGGATAATGTAATGATATATTTAAAAGTACTGTAGCATTAATAATGTAATAAGGAGAATTAGATAATGCAGATCGATGAACATAGATAATGCAATATAATATGAAGAATAATTTAATGACATTTATGTTGTAATATTTATATTCATCGCTCTGCATTATCTAATTTTCCTTCTTAATAATATGGTATTACATTATCCTTTGTATTATGTTACATTGTTTATAATTAGCGATTGTATTATTTAATTTTACTATGACTACCTTATTCCGAACATGTACAATCGAGATTTTATTTGAAAGGTAATTAAATTATATATAATTTGATATATAATGTGCAATGAATACCACATTATCTACAACAAATATGTTGCATTATTTGTGACACCTACATGATTAAAAACTACAACTCAAAATGATGGATGCAACGCCAAACTTTCATGTATATCACCTCTATTCCCAACCTCCGCGACTTGCACGCCGCCCTTCCTCCCGACTGCCAGCGACCACGTTGCACCTTGTCACCATGACCACCGCTGCTGTTGGAAATTACGCGAGGGGAGGAGAACGCGCCGCTTGTGGGCTTTTGCCTATGCAGCCTCTATCTCTAACCACCTCACCCCCTGCCATCGCCGCTGCTGAAGATACGTAAGGAGAGAAGAAATAGCGTGTCACCTGCAAAATCGACATTGATAAGAAACAATTAATAAGGAACGGAGGGAGTATTATTTAATTTTTATTTTTTAGATAAGATATATATTATTTAATTGATATAAAAGTTAATGAATAATTTAAGTTTTACCTTAGAATGTGTGGGTAGTAGAAGAAAAAGAAAAAAGAAAATTATTAGATGGTAAAAAAGTGGTACACGTGTAGGATATTAGAAATAAAGGGATATTAAGAAGATTTGATTATGATCCTATAGTAACTGCTACAATTTTAAGATGGGAAATTTGGGTATTCTATCCCAAAGTTTTTACTTTCGGGGAATTCTATCCTAAAAAAATTTCATCAGGTAATTCTATCATATATTTTAATTCTTTCCTCGAATTTTATCCCAAAAAATCTTCATCAGGTAATTCTATCATATATTTTGATTCTTCCCTCGAATTCTATCCCAATAAATTTTTATCCGGTAATTCTATCCTATATTTTTATTCTATCATTAAATTTTATCCCGAATAGTTAAGGAGGTTCAAAAATTATTGACTCGATCGTTTTATTTCATGTGATTGTCGACGTGTCATCAACATAGATATTTATTTATATATTTTAGATTTTTTCAACTTTTAAAAACTCAATGTGGTTGTCGACGTTATTTATTTTATTTTATGTACGTGCAATATTTTAATTGGAAAATTTTTTAAAAACAAATAAAGTTTTTATTTATGGAAAAATTCAATGTGGTTGTCAACGTGTCATCCACGTATATATTTATTTGTTTTATTTTTAATTTTCCAATTAAAATATTGCACGTAGATAAAATAAAATAAATTATGTCGACAACCACATCGAATTTTTTAAAATTGGAAAATTCTAAAATATATAAATAAATATCTACGTGGATGACATGTCGACAATCACATGAAAGAAAATAATCGAGTCAACAATATTTGTACTTCATTAATTACTGGGGATAAAATTAACTGATAGAATAAAAATATAGGATAAATTACCGGAAAAAAATTTATTGGGATAGAATTCGGGGAAAAAAATCAAAATATAGGATAGAATTACCTGATGGAATTTTTTTGGGATAGAATTCCCAAAAAATAAAAACTTTAGGATAGAATACTCTGTTTTCCCATTTTAAGATTAACCTTAACAAATATTTTAATAATAAAAAAGAAGTCGAAGTAACATCTTGAAACAAATTTGGGCGGCACACTTAAAAAAACTAAAGGTTAGCATTTAATTTCATATAACATATAAGAGGTGTGTAATATATGATTACAACTCTCTCTATATACACATATACACTACGAGGTTAGATCATATGAGAATAGATGTTAATGTAAGAAATGCGAATAAATCTCAGCCTTTGATTTCACAAGATCTGCGGTCATGCTTTAATAATTTCCGTCTTCATTTTATCCTCTGCGAACTTCATTATTACATATTTAAGGGTATCATTGTCATTTAATCTGATGGTATCTTCCTCAAATAATTTCCATTTTCATTTTATCCTCCGCGAACTTCATTATTACATATTTGGATTTCTAATTCCTTTTCAATTTTGATTTTTCATCAAATTTCAATTGCCTTGTTGAGTCATCAAATACTCTAAAATTAAATTAAAATTTATTATTATTTAATTGAATTTTCTAATTTAATGAAGTTTTAAATAGATAAAATAAATTTAACATATTTTTCTGAAAAATTTATTTTATTTTTATTTAATTTAAATTTTCCCATTTGATGAAATATAGAGAATATAAAATGAAGAGAATTGTTTCTAAAAATTTGATTTTTTTTCTTTTAATGATGTATATAGGAGATAAAATGACGAGAACTGAAATAATTTTTCCGAAAAATTGATTTTATTTTTATTTAATTTAATTTTTTCCATTTAATGAAGTATAGAGGAGATAAAATGAAGAGAACTGTTTCTAAAATTTTGATTTTTTTCGTTTAATGATGTATATAGGAGATAAAATGAAGAGAATTGAAATCATTTTTTTCGAAAAATTAATTTTATTTTTATTTAATTTATTTTATAATGAACAATGATTGAGAAAAAATGAAGAATGATTAAGATATAATGAAGAACTGCTAAGATAAAATGCATGTCACGTATAACATGAAAATTCACATCGAATTTATTTTATAATGAATCACATTTGAGATAAAATGAAGAATAACTAAGATATAATGAAGAACTGCTATGATAAAATGATGTCACGTGTAACATCAAAATTCGAATCGAATTTATTTTATAATGATTCACAATTGAGATAAAATGAAGTATAACTAAGATAAAATGAAGTATATAATACATAAAATAAACAAAACACAACTTTTGCGCCCTATACGTTCGTAATGACTATGTTGCTCTTCAATGAAGTAAAATGAGGATATTATGCCGCGTTTTTTGTTAAAGCTCTTATATAATCTGGATCGTTGATGTTGTCAAATCTATGGACGAGATTTATTCTCATTTCTCATGATAAGGGCTATTCTCACCAGATCAGCCCCCTATACACTACTTCTTATATACTAACATATTAAAAAAATACATCTATCCATGTTGAGCTCTCTATATATATATTGTGGCTTGATGGATTTGCAATTCCATGTGTAGGTTGACGGGGATGTGGATGAAATGCATAGTACTACTACTAGACTAATTAGGTTATTTTTCCAAAGATGAGTTGAGATCTTTACTTTTTAGGATTTAATATTCTCCCTCGGTCCCGGATGAATTGTCCCGGATTGACTGGGCATAATAACTAAATAGTGTGAGTGTAAAGTAAGTTGAGTGAACTTAATATTTTATTATTAAGTGTGAAAAATTTGACTTTTTAAGTAATGAGAAAATTAAAGTGGAACAGACGAAAAAGGAAGGTGGGACAATTGAAGTGGAACGAAGGAAGTAATAAGTATATAGTAAAAGATAGGCGAGGCGATTAGTAGTGAGAGATGTGATCAATTAGGGCACGGTTTTCTGAATAATGGTACATAAATGTTATGTTATGAACAAAGTGGAGAACATAATTATAAGCCGTGGATAATCATATGAGAAAGATAATATTATTTCAAGAAATGGCAAATTGAAAGAGAAAGAACTGAAGAAGAAAAGAGGGTGACATATTTATTCCTCAAGTAGGCACATATAATCTGCTTGACAAGTGCAAGCATTCTTATGGATTCCATTATTGTCCATTTTAATGCTCTATTTTTTAATTTAAAACGCGAATACCATACATATAAAATGTAATTAGTTTTAATGTTAAAAATAAAGTTTATATTAAATAGGAATAAATATGACTCTTTATTAATGATAGGGAAAAAAGTATAAGTTATTAAAAAATAACATCTTTTTTAAGTATAATATATATAACAAAAATACATGCAAGATTATTAATAATAGGGGTGAGAATAGGCCGGGCTACTCGACAGGGGCCTTCGGCCTAGCCTACCACAGGCCGGGCCGAGCCAGGCCAATTTCATAAACAGGTCAGGCTTAGGCTATTTAAAAAACCTATTTAGCCAAGCAGGCCCAGGCTTGAGCTCGAAAATAGGCCTATTAAGCCTAACAGGCCGGCCCATTTAAATAATTATATATTATTTAATTAATCAAATATATTTATTATCTATAATTTAAAATACATTTATGATTTATAAATAAAAAAATATATTGAACAAATTATTTGTTACATATATACTGTATTTATCTAAATTATTAAACATATTTGCTATTGAAATAACTTAATATATTTATTACTTAAAAATAAAATATATATTACAAATGTTAAGTAGGCTCCGATAGGCTTTATACAGGCTAAAAATCAGGCCTATTTCATTAAAAAGGCCGGGTTAAGGCTTACAAAAAAGCCTACTATAGATAATAGGCCGGGCTTAGGCCTCTTCAAATTATAGCAGGCCCAGACCTACCGGACCAAAGTCCAGCCTAGCCCAGCCTATTCCCACCCCTAATTAATAAATTCTAATCTGCACCATTGATTAGTATAGATGAAAGATTTGGATTTATTTAAATTTTACCCATGAATTCTAACATCGGAATAAATTTTTTTTTTCAATATGTCTAGTTACTCTATATGTTATACACTTAAAATATATTATTGTTGTAAGGCATAAATCAAAAGATATGAATATAAAATATTTAAGAAAAAAAAAGTCTAAAATCATTGTTGAATCAATATATATTCAAAATCAGTTTTATTTAATATCATATAATTTCTTAACACCTAATCAATTCTCCATATATTAATAGCTTGTCCAATATATTTATTCTTTAACGACACTAAGCATTACTTTTGCTTTTTTATTTTCACCCTTTTTTTACCCTCCTAAATTATCCATGTAATGGATTAGTTAGAGATAGATTATATTATCCATTCCCACCTCCATTTCTCCAACTTAAAAATGATATAGATAAGGGTTTCAACTAGGGGTGGGAAAAAATACCGAAATACCGATATATCGTACTTATCGTATCGAAAATACCGAAATTTTGATATACCGTCATTAACGGTATGGTATCATACCGTACCGAAAATCTACGGTACGGTAACGATATGAGATTTTAAAATATAAGGTATACCGTCTACATACCGTAACGAATAAATAAATAGTATTTTTATTTTAAATAATATAATATTATTCATATATAATAGCATTTATCCTATATATTTATTTCAATAAATGTTCATATCGAATACTTTTCTAATTTTAATTATTTATTCTCCCTCGTTCAACTTATTTTTGTTATTGAGACATTTTAAGAATAATACCTAAATTGAAATTCTAATAATTATTAGTACATTATTATTTTATTTTTAATATTTATTTTATTTTAGTTTGATTGTTATGATGTAAATTATCATAATTATTTTGTTATACATAAATAATATTAGTGTTAAGACATATTTTGGTATTATAATGATTCACAATTTCATTTCTTTTCATTTAACATGTTGATATATATGGGCATTTTACTTAGTTGTGTATAGTTATTAAAAAAATAATTTATATTATATTATTGCACTTGTAGAATGATAGAATATAATAAAAAATAGACAATAATATTTAAACAAAAGTTAATAACAATTTTAGTTTGATGATGATAAAAAAGTAGCGAGTTGATAAAATCGCATGACATGTAATCATAAATCGGGTTAGAAGAAAATAATAATATATAATCTTAAAAAGAATATGTTAGAAGAAAAAATAACAACAAAATAAGTAACTTTTTTAAAGTTATTATCCTACATAATAAAGTATCCCACATTGATAAAGAATAAAACACACACAGATGAAAGCATCTATAAATGAGCAACTATTTTGATATCCCACATCGGTTAATTATCAAATACAAATGAATTGAGTTACCTATAAAATACATCTTTGTATAGCTAATTAGTGTTATTACCTAAACCATTAATTTTGTGGTAATCGGGACAAGGTTGCCGACCATATAGCCAGTGAGAAGTTGCCTTGGAACTCATTTTTTAATTAAATAATAATATTATTAATATTTATATATTATTTTAATTAATAATATTCGGTACGGTACGGTATACTGTTACGGTATATCACGGTATACCGTAAAATTTCGGTACAGTACGGTATACCGTTATTACGGTACGATAACGGTATTCAGTTTATGTTATACCGAAACTTCGGTATACCGATAGTTACGGTACGATAACGGTATGCATTTTCTCATACCGTAAAGTTCGGTACGGTATACGGTATGGCGAAAATTTTTCGGTATACCGTACCGTCCCACCCCTAGTTTCAACAGCTTCCATTTTTTTTAAATGTTTCTTCATAAACATTTTGCTCATTCGAGTCAGAGTATAAAAAATAATTTTATGCAGACTTGAGTATGAATTGCTGATTATACAAATTTTTTTAAGTCAAATGAATTTAAGTTTCTATTTCAGATATACTCTATAAGCTGAAAGAGTTGGAAGCTCATGGATTCTAAATATGAAGTTAATTAAGTGTATGAAATAAAGAATTGAAAGAAAATAAAGCAGTAAATAATACAAATTTATAGTGGTTCAAGATCCTGTCCCTACGTCTACTTTTAGTTCTCCACAAATGAAATCCACTAACTTCAATTGTTTTTGGTAATTTAATATGGATTATAACTGATGTTCTTCTCAAATGAGAATCTTCTCAAACCATTGGTCACAAGGTACTATAGCTTCCGAGCTTTACACCCAGACTTCCATCTTGCTAGGCTCTTTTACTAATTTCCGGGTTGAAGGTTTCTATTCACTTCGTGAATGTTGATCGGAAAGATGATTTGGTTTAGATGAATTGGGAAGATCTCATAACTTTGCTTTGAATTAGCTACGGTTTTTGGTGATCTCGTCTGGAAGACAGACAAAAGTCTTGTGCTAATATGTTGAGCTTGAGAGTTTGAGAGCTTATAGCATAGAGAATTTAAATGTGTTGCACATAGTTCGCTTGCGTATTGGGTTTGCTTCTCTCAAGTGAGGTGGTATTAATAGTCCTCAACTGAAATATAGTCATTGATAGAGTCCATGCTTTGCAGAGAGACATTGGTGCAGTTATGATTTCTTTTGAATTATCCAATGGACAATGCCTTTGACCAAAGAACCCTAACAAAGTATTAATTCACAAAAAGAATGGCTCATAAGAATACTCAATTGCTTCAAATCTTCCCGAATCGTCCATCTTTCAGTTATCCTCCTGATAATTGAAAGATGCTCGTCCATGTGCTGTATTTTGAAACGCTAAGTAATATGAGTGTTAGCTGATAGGATAGTCGGCTAATCCGTATATTTGACTATTGGTCCCAAAATCAGAGTACATATATATGCACAACAAAAGTTTTGTGTATGCAGCGGAAGTAGAAATATAATAAACACTTGCACTTGTCCTCCTAAACAAATTGAACTTAGTTTAGTGTACTTGATAAGTGTTAAGCTTAGGTATATCGTTGTTAGGTTAGTTTCACATAATATACTCTTCAATAGTTGGACAAGTATTGAAGGTTTCAAAAGTCAGTTTGCGAAATTAAAGAAGATAGAAATGTAAATAAAGCAGTAAAGAACACAAG
>JAPKLW010000905.1:244275-261775 GCA_026898455.1 Plectranthus barbatus | reverse complement strand
AAAATGCTAACAATTTCCCCCCTTTTGGTGTGGTCAAAGCCATCTTAAACCTAAGGTGATGAGGTGTGGATAACTTTAGAGTTTTTACAATTTTGACAATTAGTCACATAAACTCAGAAAAGTTCCCCCTCAAAGTCAGCCTTCTACTTAAGATCTTCTCCTTATAGATTTAGAGAGATATTGCTCAATTGATTTTCAAGTCAGTTTAGAGCAATTTTAATCTTAAGTAGGAGAGAGTTAGAAGCCTGCTGATTACACTGGAGTGTGTAAGTTCAGCATATGAAGAGTGAAGACCTTTGTTGGACAAAAAGAGATTGTCATCAACAAGTCAGTTTATCCTTTAATATTTCTCATTTACAATTACAGGGATAAACTAACTAAAAGAAACCTATACAGAATTATTACAAGTCTATACTAGGTTGCTTCCGATCTTCATGTTCTTCAAACTGGCTGCTGCTGTAGTACGTGCAATGAGGGGAACTAGTTTGATTTTTTTGACCAGCCCTCCAAGGATTCCCTCATGCCGGCTTACTGTAGCTCTACTTTTAGTAGTGGCAAGACATACGGGATGCTCTTTCTCTTGTTGAGATGAGCAAAGGAGAAAAGAGAAGAACATCCCCTATGATTGTCTTGCCCCTCCAGGCTCCTCTTGTCATTCGACTGCATATGCTGATTTCACAATTTGTGCACATCATGCATCGAAGAGCTCTCTTATTAGGCTGTGAGCCTAGAGCAATCCATACTTTGACATTCCAAAGTATAAAAAAACCAGTAGAGGTAGAGAATATCTCTCCTTCTAGTTGCTGTTGGAGCTGCTCTGCTCATAGTTCTGATGTCTTATGCACCTTCCATACTTCGTTTCCCCCTCTTTGACCGCACCTAAAAAGGGTAGTGAGGTTAAGTCTGGTGGCTTGGGCACTTTTGCCATTGTGCCAGATCGAAGGAAAATTTTGGATAAAGATGAAGTATAAACTCGGAAGGAAGAGTTCGACAATGGAGAAAGGAGAAAATGTTTCTCAAAGGAAACAAGGTGAACCCTATTTATAGTAGAAAGAAAATCATTTTAATTAGGTAAATGTACCGTAAAACCTTTCGGTTTCCTGATTTTTGGCAATGATTAAGATGCGTTGCCTCGCGATGAGCATTTTGATATTTGACTGGAGCTGCATGGGAAGCGACGTTATCCACGTGTCAAATTCTGACTCATCGATGCATGATACACATTAATAGTGTTGTAACCGATGTGATCGCCTTTGGAAAACTTGAAATCTTGCCTTTTGATCTTCTGCACTGATTAAGAGTTAGTTTTTAAACTGAGAGTTAGAATTCAGTTCAATTTCGCATACGTCCTTGAACATACTCTAAGTGTTGAAACCAAAACTTGGTTTTCTTCAACAAGTTAGTATGACCCACGAAAATTCTGAAGAATTGTTTCATTGTGGAAGCATGTACTGAGAACTTATCTTTCATGTGGAAACTTAGTTGAAGTAAGTTTCATCTTCCTTTATAGACGCCTCTGGGAATGAACTTTTGCTCTTGGCTATGTGGAGAAGTTCATACTTGTTGCGCAGGCAACACTTGAAAGGACTTTCTTCAAAGTATGAAGTCTTCATGCTGAGTAACACACCAAGTTTTGTAAAACTGAGAGTTTGAACTCAGTTTTAATCGTCAGTTGATCTTGCTCCAATTTTTTTCTTCGTCAAACTCCCTTATGATGAATTGTGTCAGTGACACCAATTATGAGTAAGGGAGAATATGAGCAAAACTGAGCTATGACTCAGTTTTATTCCGCATTCACCCTTCTTCAATCAAAATCTTGTCTATTTCTAATTGACTAAGTTTGATGCAAGCTCTTTGAATTTGGTCTCTGGGAGTGGTTTGGTGAAGATGTCTGCAAGTTGATCTTCAATTTGGATGTACTCTACGGACACGTCCTTCTTTTCAGCATGATCTCTTATGAAATGATGCCTTATGTCGATGTGCATGGTTCTGGAGTGGTGAACTGGATTATCGTGATGCACATTGCACTGCTATTATCACAGTAGTTAGGTACACACCCAGTTTCGACTTCATATTTAAGCAATTGTTGCTTGATCCAAAGCACTTGAGCACAACAGCTTGCGGCAGCAACATACTTAGCTTCAGTTGTTGACGTGGCTACTGAATGCTGCTTCTTGCTGAACCAACTTACATGCTTGTGACCTAGGAACTGACATGTTCCACTTGTGCTCTTTCGGTCATTCTGCATCCTCCAAAATTTGAATCAGAATAAGTGTTTGGAGTAAGCTCATCAGTTTTTTGATACAAAATACCTAAGGACTCTGTCCCTTTGAAATATTTGACTATTCTTCTGGAAGCCTCCATGTGTGACTTCTTTGGATTGACTTGAAACCTCGCACATACTCCAAGTGAGTAGGAAATATCTGGTCCACTTGCAGTTAAGTAAAGAAGTGACCTAATAATGCCTCCGTACATGGTTGGGTTGACTGTTTCGCTTTCTTCATCGAGATTAATTCACTTGGGCTCATAGGAATCCCCGAGGGTTTGGTCTTCTCTGGAAAAAACTTGCTGATCAAGTCCTTGGTGTACTTCTTTTGGTTGATGAAGACTCCTCCTTCGAACTAAATTACTTGAAGACCCAGAAAGTGAGTTAGTTTACCCATCATGCTCATCTGGAAGTTGCTTTTCATAAGTTGGGCAAACTTTTCGGACATCTTCAAGTTTCTATATCCGAATATAATATCATCGACGTAGATCTGCACTAGAAGGATGTCTGATTCATCCATGATCCTGAACAGGTTTTGTCGGATTTGCCTTTTTGGAAACCATTCTTGAGGAGAAACTGAGATAACGTCTCATACTTAGCTCGGGGTGCTTGCTTTAACCCATAGAGAGCCATCCTCAATTTATAAACTTGATTTCCTTCTTTGAAGCCTGGGGCCTGTTCCACATATAATTCTTCTTTAAGCTCCCCCCATTCAAAAAGACACTCTTCTCATCTATCTAAAAAACTGTGAAGATGTTGTGAGCGGCATAAGCAAGGAATAGTCGAATAGCTTCAAGTCTGGCCACTAAAGTCAATCCCTTCAAATTAAGCATACCCTTTTGATACGAGCCTAGCTTTATTCCTTACTATGTTCCCTGTCTCGTCTCTTTTGTTCTTGAAAACCCATTTGGTGCCGATAACTGACTGATGATTTGGTCAATCCACCAAGTACTAAACTTCATTTCTTTTAAACTCAGCAAGATCCACTTGCATGGCGTTGATCCAATCAGTTGACTTTAGAGCATCCCCGAGCTTCATAGGTTCTGATTCTTAATAGATAAAACAAGTAAGCAATGCACTTCCTTGTCTCGTGCGAACTAAGTTAGCAATTCGGTCCTGACCGAGCAAACCCACGGTAGCACTGCGTTGGGTTCGGTCAGTATTTGGCTCTATCCTCCAAAATTTTTGATTCCTAGTCGAGCTCGACCAAACCCAAGGCGACACATGGCTTGATTCGGTTGATATGAGGTAAGTTGGGAAACTTTTCAGGCCGGGGCAAAATTCCTTTCTATTTTCTAGCTCCCCGACTCTTTTTCATCCAAGTTCTCAGCTATAGGGCCAAAATAACATCCCCCAAACTCAACTTTTCCACAACACAACACCATATATCTGCAAAAACATCAATAGATCAATCATCCCTCAATCAAAGCATCGTATCTACCTAAATCGACAAAACAAACAAAACCAACCAAACTAACATTTTATTCCAAATGAAAAACAACTAAAAGCAATAAAAGTTGGGTTACCTCCCAACAAGCACTTCTTTTAAGTCATTAGCTTGACTCCATATCTCATTGTTTTCAATCATTATCAAAGGGAGAAGAACTGAAACTCATACCTCGATTCATATCCCAAGGCTCAAGCGGAAAAATAAGCTTTCTTCTTGCACTCCGAGGTGCTTCATCTTCAAGTCTAGCCTTCTTTGCTCTTAGCTCACTTTGGTCGGAGAAGTCCCCCGGATTAACATCATCATCCTTGGCTTCGTCCAAGCCAACCAACTTTGGATCCATGCTTGTTTTCAACCATTTGGTTCCATCTCCCCTTTCAAACAACTCTCTCCTTACATTCAAAGGCTCACCTTCCCTGCCTTTTTCTAAACCTTCGACACCCTTCGGAGGAAAAGCAAACACCACTCCTTTTCCTTCACATTGAAGGGTAAGCTCCCCATTCTTCATATCAAATAATGCATCCGCTTTATGCAAGAATGGTCTCCCAAAGATTAAGATGATTCCCCCTTGGTTTTTCATGTCAACTACAAAGAAATCTCCCGGGAAAGTGAAGTCCTACACTTCAACATTCACATCCTCTACAACTCCTCGAGGACAAAATATCGCATGATTAGCCATTTGGAGGACATGATTCGTTGGCTTCAACTCACCGACATCCAACTCCTTGAACAAAAACCATGACATAATGTTGACACTAGCCCCGGAATCACATTAGACTTTATCCACAATTGTGCCCCCAATCTTACAACCAATCACAAAACTTCCCGGGTCATCCTTTGTTAGGTATTACTGTGTAATCCCACCTTAATTTGATGTTTTGAGGTGTCAAAACTATATACCAAAGTCTAGGTTTTAGAGTATTAAATCATGTAATCCTTGTATAGGATAATCGAGTTGCAATAGTCTAGGAAGGAAGATATCATCAAAACTGTGGAACAATTTTAAAGAAGACACCATTATGACGAAATAATTGTCAAAGAAAACAAGGCGAAGACAAGCAGAGTAGATAAAAGTCACAAAAACTGTGCAGACAGTTTCTTCCATGGCAACGTCTGAACACTCGAAGAAATCTGATTGAGAGGCGCCTACAGTTTTTAGATTAAGACAGTTCTCTCATCCAAGAATGAGTTCGAGGCTTATGTCGAGCAGTTGCAGAAGACCGTTAAGGAAGTCAACAAGAAAAGATAGAAACTACTCAGTTGCGAATGGTGTACAATGTTGTTTGAATGTCTGACACATCAAGTACAAGCTGCTCTGAAAAGTAGGTCGACGCAGCAGAGATATCAGAGGAGAAAGCGACTTTGCACAGAGTAGAATGGACGATGATTGGACATTCTTCTCTATGTCTCTACCGGCTATTTTCTGGGTCTCCACCTATAAATAATAGGAACTATAGAGACATAAAACCTTTGCCAAAATCTTGTGCTAAACCGCTGAACTATCTCGCACATTCAAATCTTCGATAGACAAGCCTCTCCACAGAAGTTAAAGCTCAAGGCATTAAACACTCTTTAGAGAGAAGGCATTTATATCGTGGTTCATTTATTGAACACGAAGCATTCAGTGCTTATAGAATCTTCGAAGATTCACCGTGTTACCCTGGGAATAGGAGGATTAAATCAGCTGACTTAATCTACCTATTTGGTGTTCTTATTGTTTGAATAAGAACATAGCAGCCTGCTCTTACAAAGGGAGAGTAGGTTATCTGGGGCAACTGCCAAACCGCTAAAGTTCTGGGAAGAACTCAACCATCCAACCTACCGAAGAGGGAAAAGGGAGCTTTGTCCTCAGTCCAGCTTCGAGCCGGTCACAAAGAAGACGCAGAGCCTTCAACGAACTAAAGAAGGAGTGAAGTACAGTTGCCTGGGCGAGTGATCCTTTGTGCTGCAGACGGAGGTCTCTACAGCAACTGGCTATAGATCGTGCGGAGTGTACTTTCATTACTTAGTGAATTACCGGATCTGATATACAAAGAGTGGACGTAGGACTAAAGGTTCCGAACCACTATAAATATCCTGTGTCATTTACAGTTTTATTTCCTTATGCACTTTACTATTTTCTAGCTTAACTAGGAATCTTCAACACTTACATCTTTAGTGTTGAATTGCAGAAACTGCTAACTGTTCACAAGTGCAAAAACTATTAAAACAAACTGCTGGCTAACGTGAATAATGTTGATAAAAACCGCTAAGTAAAACTGTGTCATCAATTAGCTAAACTGTCTAAGTTAGAGTGTGAATTTTAATATTTAATTCTTCCACTGCATATTACACGTACTCTGATCTGGGACCAACATGTGGTATCAACGCAGGTCAGTCTTTCTAGACTGTCCTGTTTTGAGTCGCTTAAGACCGAATCCGTACTTCCTTACACTCTAACTGTTTGTTTAAGTGTGATTAGCGAGCAGATAACTTTTAGAGAATAATGATGAATTATTCAAGTCTTTCCAAGTACAATCCAGAGAAGTTCGAAGTATGGAAGAAGAGATGTCTCATTCAGTTGAGAGCTCAACATCCAGAGATGGATGAGGTTCTAACGAAGGGACCTCTAAAAATTCAGATGACAAAAACCACCCTAGCCACAGGAGATGGTCCATGTGGTATTGAAACGGTAGATAAACCTATGGAGTACTGGACGCATGAGGACAGGAAACGGCATCAGATTGATCACATTGCACAGGAAATTATTATACAATCCCTTCCAGATTCTCTCATAGATGCAGCCGTGGAGCACAACACGGCCAAAGAACTTTGGGATTGGGTCAACGACCTCACAAAGAAGACATAGGCGATGAAGCGCAACAAGAAGCAGGTCATCATGGAAAAATACGAATCTTTCCAGATGCTACCTGGTGAATCAATCAAATCGATGGAAGAAAGGTTGAATACCATCGTCAGTGAGATGAAAAGTCTTGGAAGAGAAGAGAAAGTGGCAGATATGAATGCCAAAATCCTGTCGAGACTGCCGAAGGAGGATTGGTTTGTTAAAACCACCAGTTTGAAGATCATGGATCTCTCCAAATTGACCACCAAAGAACTGTTCGTTGAACTTCAAGCCCATGAATGGGATATCCAGATGGTGAAGAAAAATAAAGCTATTGAACTCCAAATTCTACACCAGATGGTGATGCAGCCTTCTTCGTAAAGAGAGATTTCCAAGGGCGCTAAAAAAGACCAGTCTATTTTGAAAAAATTGCATATCAATCACTAACAAAGGACACCACCAACGCAGTTCAGAAGACAGAAACTAAACTGTCCATTGCCAAACTGGAGGAACAATTGAGAAATATAACCACACTCCTTGAGAAAGCAAAAGGCAAAGGAAAGGAAGCTCAGTCCAGTGAGCAAAGGTTTATCAAGAGAGAACCACTTACATGCTACGAGTGCAACTCTCCCGACTACCTGAAGTATGAATGCCCTCTAGTCTCTCAAGAAGAGAGAGACAGATTGAAGAAGTTGTTCGAGACGAGAGCATCCAAGCGGTTGCCCAAGTAATGCTCACCAAAATTGAAGTACCAGACGTACCAGACAATGAAGATGGATATTACACGTCTCAGGATGAGAAGGATGATGAAGTATTTCTTGCTTTCATGGCAGCCATTGATGGAGACGTTACCGACGAAGAAGAAAGCACCTCAAACTGCAAAATCTTGGTAACAACTAATCTTCCCTCATCTAGCATATCTTTACATTTTGATGCATATTCTGAAGCATGTCATTCAAGTATAGAAGATACTTCACTTGAGAAAATCATTAGAGAAATTAAAAAATTTCATGAAATTAAGGACACACTAATTAGTGAAAATGCATCAATGAAATCAGAAATTTTAGACCTGACTAATGAAGTAGAAAGGACTAGGTCAGTTAGTGAGGAATTAAATTATATTAGAGAAGAACACGTTAAATTGTCTAAGTATTTCCAAATTGTGACAGAAGAACGTGATTCTTTAAAGAAACTCGAGCATGCTGAATGTAACTATTCTTTCAAAAGAAGCTCGAAAACTCTGAGTGTTCAGAGATCCCCATTCGATAAATTCGGACTTGGAGTTAGGGAATGTCATGAAGAGGAAGTTTCGAACAATCACAATTCCACCCTAGGAACTGAGGATACTCATCTAGGCTTTGCCAACGCAAGACTCAGTTTGGGTCCTGTATTGGAAAAGGGAAAGGAAATTTCAAAGAGGCCAGTTAACCAGAGTGTTAAGACCAAATCCTGGTAAAAAATTGAACTGGCAACTCAACAGAATTCTAATACAGTTGGAAAATTGAGTAAGCAAACTATCGAGAGGAAAACTGACCCTTTCTCAAAACTGGATAAGAAAAATGTTTCTTATGCAAGGAATCCAGTTTTATCAACAAGAACAACTGAGCAACGTGCATATGTTGCAGGGAAGTCAGTTCGACAATCGGAAACTAATCCGAGAAGTTATGATAGAACCGCTATTCATCATACTTACCATCCGAATAGCGGGAATATCTATTCGAGGTCAGAGTCTAGACAATTTTACACTCAAAAGACTGTGATGGCTACACACCCGAGAAAAGTTTTTCGAAACTCCTTTCGAAATAGTCACTTTAAGAAGAGCTCACAGATCACACCCCTAGACAACATGCATTCACACAACACACACCTATTTAGAAGAAAGATTATTCATAATCAGAAGGGTGATTTAGCTTCACATACTGAGAGAGTGAAGCAAGTGTGGATACCAAAAGGTTGGATTCACACAACTAGCCTTGCAGGACCCAAAAGGATACGGGGACCTAAATAATTTTTTCTGTGTTGCAGGGTACGAGTTTGCTAAATAATTAAAAAATCTGGATATTAGACAACAATAGTTCGACTCACATGACAGGAGATATAAGTTTGATCAAGGACCTGGAAAGATACGAAGGAGCATTAGTCAGCTTTGGAAACAAGGCCACGGGTCAAGTGATTGGAAAAGGATACGTGGAACACAATGGAATAATCATTCAGAATGTATCCTTGGTCACTAATCTGAAGCACAATCTCCTCAGTATAAGTCAACTGAGTGAAAGTGGCTACATTGTCAAATATTGGACAAAGAGTCACACAAGATTATTATCAGAGGAATCAAAACAGGAGGTCTATATAATGTAGATTGGTCCAGTGGAGTAAGAGGAACATGCCTCATAGCAATCAACTCCTCAGAAGGCTTAAACTGGTTGTGGCACAAGAGACTCAATCATTTGAACTTCAACTCGATTCGACACCTAGTGAAGCACAAACTGGTTGAAGGACTACCACAGAAGAAGTTCCAGAGAGAAGGAGTATGTAAAGCTTGCCAGCTTGGGAAACAAACAAAAGCCTCCTTCAAGATCAGACCAGTTATAACAAGCACAAAAAGGATTTTAGAGCTTCTCCACATGGATCTGTTTGGCCCAGTCACCCCACCCACAATTGGAAAATGGAGATATACATTAGTAGTCGTTGATGAGTACTCAAGATATACATGGGTGGTGTTGCTCAAATCCAAGGATGAGGTCAAAATCCATCTACGAGAACTGATCAATCGTCTCCAGAATGAAAAAGGATTAAAAGTAAAGAGGATAAGATCACACAATGGGATTGAATTTTGCAATGGACCTCTAATAGACTTCTGCGCTGAGATAGGAATTGGTCATGAGAAGTTTGCCCCAAGAACTCCTCAGCAGAATGGTCTGGCTGAATGAAGAAACAAGACTCTCAAACAAGCAGTGAGAACCATGATGGCTGAAACTGACATTGGAAAGGGATTTTGGGGAGAAGCCTAGATGACAGCTTGCTATACACAAAATAGAAGTGCTTTTAACACACGGCTTCACAAGACTCCCTACGAGATCTACAATGGTCGTAGGACCTCTATAGCTCATCTTCGTGCTTTTGGTTCTCCATGTTATATTCACAATAATGGGAAGTTTAAGTTGAATACCTTCAGCCCTAAGGCTGATGAAGGTGTGTTCCTTGGATATTGACACCCTTCATATAAGGGATATAGGGTATTCAACAAGACAACCCAGCTTGTGGAGATAACATGTCATATTATTTTTTATGAAGCTACTCTAGTGCGCATGACACTTCAAGAACTGAGTTTGGAAAATCACGAGATCAATGATGTCAATGAGGAACCTAAAAGTGATCTTGATCATAATCAGGAAGTTCCTCGGACTAGATCTATGAGTGATATTTCTGAGACCACGGTTTCCTCGGCTAGAAAGCAAACAATCGAGAAGACCGATGATGCAAATGTCATCGCTGAGGCCTTAAAGAATACTCACATCGAAGATTCAGGAGAAAAGGAACCTACTGAAGGACAGCATGTCGATCCAGTAGCAGCTCAAATTGGTCCCAAAGGAGATAATCTTGAGGACACCAAGGAATCAACCTCAGCCAACGAGCAAGCTGTTGTTCAGGTTTTGAGCAAGGAAATCAAGTCTACAAGCTTAGAAAAGCTTTACATGGGTTAAAGCAAGCACCTCGAGCATGGTATGAAACTCTTTCACAGTTTCTGCTCAAAAGTGGATTTCAGAAAGGTGCCATAGATCGAACTCTATTCAAAATAAAGGATGGAGAGGACATCCTACTTGTTTAGATCTATGTAGAGGACATCATCTTTGGGAGCAAAAATACCAAGCTATGTGAGAAGTTTGCCCAGCTAATGCAGAACAAGTTTCAGATGAGCATGATGGGCAAGATGGCATACTTTCTTGGTTTACTAGTTGATCAGTCTGACGAAGGAATATTCATAAGTCAAAAGAAGTATACTCAAGATCTGATTAACAAGTTTTTTCCAGAGAAGACAAAATCACTAAGGGTCCCTATGAGTACTAGTTCTCAGATCAATCTCGATGAAGAAGGAGAACCATTCAACCTAACAGCGTATAGAGGAATAATTGGGTCCTTACTGTATCTAACTACCAGCCGACAAAACATATCTTATGCCGTGGGAGTATGTGCATGGTTTCAGGCAAGTCCAAAGAAGTCTCACATGGAAGCAGAAAAGAGAGTTTTCAAATACCTCAAGAGTACCGAGTCTCTAGGTATCTGGTATCCCAAAACTGATGGACTCATGTTGAATGGGTTCTCTGATTCTGATTTTGGAGGCTGCATAATTGACAGAAAGAGCACAAGTGGAACCTGTCAGTTTTTAGGACATAAACTGATTAGTTGGTTCAGCAAGAAACAACATTCGGTGGCTACTTCAACCACAAATGCATAATACGTAGCAGCAGCCAGCTATTGTGCTCAAGTGCTGTGGATAAAGCAGCAACTTATGGAGTATGGAATAGATACTGGGTGCGTTCCTATCTATTGTGATAGCAACAATGCAGTTTCTATTTCAAAGAATCCAGTTCTACACTCCAGGCGAAACACATTGATATTCATCACCATTTCATCCTAGACCACGTGGAGAAAGAAGATGTCTCGGTGGAATACATTAGGACTGAAGAACAGTTAGCGAATATATTCATCAAACCGCTACTTGAGGCTCGTTTCAAGGAGCTAAGCATCAAACTAAGTCTTTTAGAGTTTGATGAAGTCTCAAGAGAAGGAGACGATAAGTGATTGATGCAACAACTGTGAATTGTACTTGATTGAGTTAATGATTAAGTCAATTACAGTTTGTTAAATTCTTGCAGTTTGCTGAAGACAAAGGAAGTTCGAATTCTTTCATTCGTCAATGAAGATAAGGAAACAAAAGTTCATTCATTAATAACAAATACAAAGAGTTTAGTTGTCTCCACATCTTGAAAACAGATACAAAGAAAATGTTACATCACTATTGCCTATTAAAGGATGGGTGCTCAGTTGATCGGATGAGGAGGGTAATAGTCAGCTCCAACCAGACCTGACGGACCATCCTTGAGATAAGGAATGCTCCTTTCCAGCAGCCAGCTTAGCTGCATGCCATAAGGAACAATGGCATCTGAGAGATTACGAAGGGCCATTTTTCAAGCGATAAAAGATGAACCCAGCCCAGTCAACCTCTCCCTGCTGCTTTAACGCCATCATTGCCTTCCAGACAAGTGGGGTAAAGTTGCCTTCTTCGGCAGGATTGCAGACAACCATCTGGTTAATGATATCAAAGGACAGCTTGCAGCTAGGCCTGAGGTATTCATTCGGTACAGATGGATGGAAATGGATATTTCCTTCTCTCCAGTCAGGCCATATGGACCACTTTGGTGCGGTCATCTTTGTACGATAAGACATAACAAGTGTTCTACTGCCTTGACGAAGTAGCCCAAACTCTGCTGCAAAATAATCAGCAGACCAACGTATCACTCTTCCATTGAGATTACAGAATATCTCATCCTCAGTGACTGCGGAGTAAAATGCAAACATCCTGAGTAACTCTTCATGGAAACAATGAGGCTCAATGGTTACGAATCTGACAATCCACTGTTTCTCAGAAGGCCCATCAACCACCGATCGATTAATGAAGCTCTCCAATGATGTGCTGCAATTCCTATTATGCTAAGGATCTTGTTTCTTCGAATAGAAATTCTCCCAATCTCCTCCACCAGATTTGCAATCGTGTAAGCTGTTGGAGAAGGAGGAGGAGAAGGAGCCATGCTGTTCTCAAAGAAGCTTCAACTTACACTCAATGAAAGAAATATAGATGAATTAATCTCTCAGGGATACTGCAGAAGATTACTTATGGACGTTTTCCTTTTAAGGTATTTAAGGAGGATATCAAGCATCTTAAAGATACGACCTATCAAGGCGCAAAAACCAAAGTAGATAGGAAAAGGATTCAATGCTCAACATCCGCGGTAAACCACTCACGAAGGAACAAGTGGCAAATAGGTCTGAAATATACTGCGCCTAACTGAGTCAAAGTCTGCAAAGTAGACAAATGGTACGAGTACGAATTTTAGACAAAACATCGTATCATAAAAAATACTAAAGATACAGAGTATTTCAAGGATCATGAGTGAAATGTGTTGCCCAAGAAAGAAGAACAAGTATAATGGAGAAAACTTCTCTCATGATGGAAACTGTGTCTTCATATGATCGATAAGAAACAAATATTTCATTATTAGATAAGAGATACATGGTACATTAGTTGAAATATCAAAGAGGAAGATGGTCCACCCATAGCCTACAGATGACAAAGATAGAGGAGACTAGGCGATAGAGACACAATGTGGCGGATAAAAGTCTGAATCCTTAATGGTGGACCAACCACCCCAGACGTACTCTGGAAACTGTTGCTCAATAAGCCAACTCAGAGGCATTCCATATGGAACAGAAAGAGCGTGTGGACTTTCAAGAACATTCCTCACTCAATCAAAGATAAAGGATGCCCAATCAACATCAGCTTGATCATCGAAAGCCATCATCGTCTTCCATACTGGCAGGGAGAACTCATGAAACGATGAAGGATTTCCAACCATTATTTGATTAATAATATCAAATACCACCCGGTACTGAGGCGCCAAGAAACTCGAAGATACTGTTGGGTGAAAATCTACAGGAATTCCTCTCCATTTCTGCCAAGTGCGCCATTCCGGAGCTGTCTCGTCCTTTCGATAGTCCATCAAAGGCATCATACCATAAGGCATGCCAAGATTATGGGAGAAAGATTCCGGAGACCAACATATCTTCTGCTCTTGAAGGAAGGCGCATATCTCATTACCTTCCTCTACATAGCATCTATCGACTATGTTGCGAAGAACCTTGTCTTGAAACTTGTAGGACTGGCAAGTCACGAAAGACAGAAGTTGGTTGGACCTCAAATCACACATGAAAATGTTGTGAATAGGAGTTTCCCAATACTCCACCAACAACTCAGTAGGGTTAAAGATTTTACCCCTCATTATCTCAATCTGAGAAGGAACTACCATTGTCTTGAGAGAAGAAATTAGTTCAAGGCTTACGTGAAAAGATGGGTTAACCGCGTTTCCCTACTGATAAGAAGAAGGTACTTATAGACACCATCTCACGCAACTCAGTCTATGTAAGACACATGGAAGAGGAGACTGCACACTGATCAGTGATAAGCCCTCTTGGCAAGTGAGGGTTGGCAACTGGGACAACAGTTTTCGAATAGAAAGGCTTGAGAGAAAACTATCATTCTCTTCTGAAGATAGATATGAATGATGCTGATCGCATCAGTTGGATGGATACTCTCAGAGGCAGCAAGGGCATGGCGTATGAGACGGGGACACGTATCCACGATCACGTGCTGTGCACATGCAATGACAAAATAGGAACATACTTCCTTACGTCATATTTCATCTCAACTGGAGATTACTTCCATCCAAGCCATGGATCTAACTGCATCCAAAATCTTCATTTAACCAGCTACGACCACCTTACGCCCTAAACTTTTTCCTGGAATCACCGCTCATAAAATTTAACTCCATCATTCATCTTGAATTATCTCTCCACTCTCATTGCTCGTCAATCGAATGGGATAAAGAACGATTTTGTCTGGTGAGGGGCCAAGCGAATCGATGAGATCGAGGCAAGACGCTACTGCTCAAGGACGCACTCATAAAGAATTGAAGCGTTTATCAAGTGATATAGTCGATGCTGCCGATCTCTCCAACAAAGACATACGAGTAAGTCAAGCCTGGGGTTGGGTTTGGACTCAAAATTAGTTATCTAATCGAAAAACTAATTGGTCTCAGAGAAGAAGGCGAATACCTAGTTCCATTTGATTTCTTACTTCACGGAGATAAGATTCATTGGAGAGCAGTGAATGTGAGCGAAGAATGCAGGTCACAAGCTGCTCCTAGTAGATCAGCACGAACAGACATTATGCTGCCACAAACATCTTCTAAGAAAAGAAGACGACTAATCCGCATTAGTGACCTGGAAGAAGAAAGAGAAAAGCGTAGAAAGGATAAGGAACATAATTGTCATGAAGGCCACACCGAGGATAACATAGTCCCTATTGTGGATCTTCAAAACCTGTCTCAACACTCAGACAAAGAATCTCATCACCGACAACGTTTCACTCCCTCCACCTCCGGCAGCACAACATCAAAGGGGTAAAAGTATTGCGGGAGGGCAATAAGAGGATGCTGACATTTTCTCAAGGGTCATATGTGGATACTGTGATTGCCCGTTTCAGCATGCAAACTATCAAGAAAGGTCTGTTACCCTTCAGACATGGCATACATCTTTCTAAGGATCAGTGTCCGGTGACACAAAGGGAGAAAGATGAAATGAGGAACGTGCCATATGCATCGGCCGTGGGGAGCCTCATGTATGCAATGCTATGTACGAGGCCAGATATCTGCTTTGCTGTAGGCATGGTAGCAAGATAACAGTCTAACCCTGGGCAGGCGCATTGGATCGCGGTAAAGCACATACTCAAATACTTGAAAAGGACTAGAGACTATTGTCTCGTCTATCAGTGTGAGGAGTTGTGCCCTGTGGGTTATATACTGATTTGGATTTCCAGGCAGACCGAGACGAAAAGAAGTCCACCTCTGGCTATGTGTTTACATTGGGAGGTGGGGCCATATCATGGAGGAGTGCAAAGCAGAAGTGCACTGTTGACTCCACCATGGAAGCAGAATATGTGGCAGCTTCTGAAGCTTCGAAAGTAGCAGTATGGTTTCGAAACTTCCTTCTGGAGTTGGACCATCACGGTATATTGTGATAATTCGGGAGTTGTGGCTAATTCAAAGGAACCACGAACTCACAGAGCAACAAAACACATTGAAAGGAAGTACCATATTATACGAGAAATCGTAGCAAGGGGTGATGTGCTAGTAGAGAAGATTGATACAAAAGATAATCTAGCGGATCCATTCACAAAAGCTCTGCCTCAGAAGGTCTACGAGATGCATGTACGTAACCTTGGGCTGAGGGCAGAGCTAACCACGTAGAATGATTGATGTAATAGCTAGATTAGTTTAGACACATTATACTCTGGAAAGCACCTGTATAATGCTTTGAGTATAAGTGGGAGATTGATAGATTTATATACTGAAAGCATTATGATTGGTATATTATGTACAAGGTAGATTGGTTAATATACTGGGAATCATAAATGTTGTATGTTCATCTCCTGTCTGAATTAACAAACATGTGTCGCAAACGCAATTATCCTCTTATCTCGTCGATAGGGAGATCATACGGTGTGTAGTAGATCACAGAAGATCGTATGGATCGTTTGACCTAGCGAGATATAAATGGTTATCACAGCTGAGATAGTTCCAGGATAAACTATCGATGTAGGCTGCAACATACGCGGTAATAAGCATCTTATCTTGGATGGCTTGGTATGCTGGTGTGGGGCACACATTGATAAGGACCTAAGTCGAGATCGATTCTTTTATCTGACATTAAAGAATCTAGATCTCTATGGCTTGATGAGATCCTAAGACTATATGAAGGTACAGAAGTATATGCAGATTGTGTATTACTTTGAGTTGCAGTTAAAGGCTCTGGTTGAGCCTGTATATTTGTATCTTGGGTAATAGCAGTTTGTGTATGATTGTCTGATACTGGAACTAGGTAACCACATCCAGTATAGGATGGTGACATTCCCTGAGCAACTCAAAAGGTTCGTTATGCTAAAGTCCTGCAGGCTGATTAAGTTCAAGGATAAGTGAAAAGGTTTGAGTGGATTGACTCAGGAATATAAGATGTTAATTAATTAAATAGCTTGTCAGAGCTTAAATTAATTAACGAATGTCTGTAACCTTAAATGTGGGGATAAACCGAGCCCATACAACCCGTACCTCAAAACGTGGTAGCAAATAGGTAGGACAGTATTGATTCTCTAGTGGAATGAATCAATATTAATTAATTAATTATATTCTGGGTTGAATATGGGAATTAATTAATTGATAGGCTTTATTTGCTATTTGTATTTGGTCCCTGGTCTGGCCCATGATACTCAAGCCCAATAGAAGTCCAATATTTTTCTATAAATAGGCCTCAGTTCCTAAGATCTCAACACACCACAAGATCATGAGTTGCACACAACAAACCAGAATTTGGGAGCTGTGGTGATCGATTGATCTGAGAAACGAGGAGGAAATTCTGCTTCTCAACCGGTCAAGAAATCTAAAGAGAATCTTCACCAGATATTCAGATTGAGTTGGGATACAGATCAGAAGATCAGATCAGGAGGATTATCTTCTTTCTTCTCTTTCCTTCTTGTTTTTGAAAATTACTTATTAATTTTCATAGATTTATTTCCTCAATCTGTTAGGAAATTAATCTTTGTGCGTGGGAAAAGGATCAAGAGGAATCTCTGCGCACTCGTTCTTCAGGGTTTCGCAATCCAGGTATTCTGCATAAACCCCCTTATGCATATTCAATCGGAGCATGCTAGGATTAATCATAGGCATAACGATTTATTTTTGATATTCCAATTAACGATCCTTGGCAAACAGACTTTGTGATTCAGTTCACGAATCCCTTAATGAACTTATTCAAGCTATCCAGTTATCCAAACTCTTATCCTATACAGTCACTGCCACTCGTACCTTGGAAATTCTATTTATGCTCGCTCTGGCTAAGTGCTTCCTCCAAATCAGATTCATTTGTCTCTGCAACTGTAGGGTTTGAGTCTACGATGGACAACACGAGTTGCCATTATGAATTTCTTGCCAAGGATCGTTCTTAGGATACCAGGAATAAATTTCAATTAAATAAACCATGCGAATCCTATGCATGCTCCTACAAAATTAATTGCAGAGGATGGATCAAGAGAATACCTGATTTCACCGTTTGATCTACAGATCTAGATCGGAGC
>JAPKLW010000905.1:170924-243875 GCA_026898455.1 Plectranthus barbatus | reverse complement strand
TCACCATCCTGAAACGGATATGCTTACCTAAACGTCCAGACTAAGCAGGCCACACACAAATTGCCAACACCCAAAATACGGGTATAAGAGTACATGTAAGACTCGCCACCATGGTAAATCAAAGTGTGGTCAATCTGTGTGTGCCTCTTATCCTTCAGTTAGGTTTAAGATCATAGGAAGTATGTTAGGGATCTGGCTCATTCATATGTCAATGAGAATGGCACATCCCACTGTTGATCCCATCAATACATAACTATGTATCGACACATCAAGTAGCTAGGATAAGCCCACTTGTGAACCGATGTGCCGCAGCTTAGACCGACAGCCTATCCAGGGACCGTCTCAGCTGTGATACTGTTTATATCTCGCTAGGTCAAACGATTCATATGATCCTCTGTGATCTCCTACACACCATATGATCATCCCTATAGGCGAGATAATATGATATTATGGTTCGTTGTATGTTTGTTCTATCAGACAGCGAGTATTGTTGCGGCAACATGTATGAAGACCAGTGTACAAAACACTTAATCATATATGCTTTCAATATATAATCCCAACAATCTCCCACTTATACTTTAAGCATAATACCATTGTTTTACCAAAGTATTAAGTGTGTCTATACTATCAATCACTCCCACTGAGTTCACGTCACCTCTTGTCACGATTTCTCGTATGATGTGATTCCACACATCCTATGTGTTTCACCATCTTGTGAGTCTTGGGTTCCTTTGAGTTTGTCATTGCACCAACATAATCACAATTCCTTGTGATTTAATTAGGCAAACTCAGAACACACACCTCTAGAGGATGGCATCGGAGCTATACTGCTTCTTGCGAAGCTAATGAAGTTGTCAAAAACACAGCCTTCATACCGGAATCCGCAACACATTTCTGTGTTAGATTCCTATAACTCCTCCTCCAAGGCAAACACATAGTTAGAGGTCGATTTCCTTTCCTTATGATCCTCCTGGATATCCGATGTCATTCAACTCACAAAGCTCATTCATTAACCAATAAGCCTATCTAGAGTTGAACTGATATCTGTTTAACATGCTTATAGCATAACAGATATCTAACTTCGTTCATTTACAATATAGAAAGATAACAATCTTTCTTGCTATGAATGATACACCACAGAATCAATTTAAGCGACTCGAGATACCTGAACATCCTTTTCTTGTGACAACACAAGACCTTAATTCAAAAGATGTTCCAAAATCTCATAAGTCCTACTTCTGAAACTGTTCGGATAACCATCCTTTATGCCTGACAATATCCCCACACCGTTTCCGAATGTGAAAATAATATCTGCATAATGTGCAAGGAAAGCCACGCTTCCGCTGACACATAATTGGTACATGAAACTCTCATTCTCGATAGACAATATCGAAATGTCTGTTTCATGACTTTGAAGCTCCCTTAAGTTCATACTTGAACTACCTTGGCTTCCAGACATGATGCTTTGCACATAACTTATCTGGTTGTTGCATATAGATGTCGTCACCTTTTATCAAGGTACCCGTTTATAAAATACGGATGACATCATCTATCTTCCAGATATTTAGATTCATATGTGCTGTTATGGTTAAAAGAATTCGAATGGGTTTAACAGTTGCAACTAGTGAGAAAGTCCTGTTGTGAAACATACCTTACTCACTAACCTAGATATTCGAATATACTAGGTTACCATTCGAGCATTTCTTTCCTTGTATATCAATCAGTTACTTATAGCTGGTAAGCTATTTGGCAATCACTGATCCTGATACACAAACATAACCTTTACTTATTCATTTCTGAATCCATGACTTGACGTCATTAAACTGCATATTTTGTCTTAACAGCTTCGTTGCACTTTGAGGGATGAGTACGATGTTGTTCGTTTAGCTGGAAACAAGTCCAGAGACTATTTCCACGAACTAGTACCATTGAGCCTGTTAAGGCAACCTCCCACTACAATGATGCTCCTTTATGTTGTCAGTTAATGGTGCATTAATTTGTGGTTTATCACCTTACACAGGTGACCGTGCAATTGGTACCACACCTTCCAAGGTATGCTCACTATGCCACGGGATATTTCCTGATGGATTTGAATTGTCTTTTCTAAAAGGTTAGAAAACAATCTCACATTTGGATTCATGGTTTCATCCTATACAACTTGCTTGTAACTAGGATACATAAAACCACCATCTTTTTCGTTTACTTGGAATAGCCCACAAAATAGTACTAGCTTAAACCTTTCTTCTAACTAATCAGTTTCCTATATCAGCTTAACAACCGAATTACCCATCATTGCCCTTTTGACAGAGTCAAGGTCTGCTAGGGTATTTAGAACTGATTTAGAAGACACTAGCTTAAGCAAACATACAACTGCTTTTGGCGCTCTTCCCAAAAACGAAAATTTGGCAAAGCTGGCATAACTAATAAACTTTTAAAGAATCTTATTTCGTTTTACCTACACTATCCCAATCGAGGAATAATAGGTGTAGTTAACTGGGATGCAATCCCTTTGCTCTGCCAGATACTGTAAAACCCCATCACTTAAGATATACCATTATGAATGAACCATAATGTTTTTACGGTCTTGTTTAACTTATTCTCTACCTTAGTCTTGAACGCTCTTGATTAAAGCAAGAGACTAAGACTTGTAGTGAACTAGATAAACATATCCAAATCTTAAATGATTACAGTATCAATGCCTGTTAAGGCATCTGCGGAAGTAGACTCAAACCAACAAACCAGAGCAAACACGAAATAACTTATAGATATACTCGCCTATTAAAAGGCCTTGGTTAACATCTTATACCTCTAAGTAGTTGTCATAAGTACCATTCTTAGGAATACCTGGATTGGATCCATAATTCCATGAATTACTTAAAACTACTTAGACTGATGCAACCTATCTCTATAGCTATTCTTTAAATTATACCTTAGAACACTGATAGTTTATGTAATCAAGTAATGAAGAGACAATCATCCATAATAGAAAACACTGTTATTCATTCATGATAGATAAACTATATATGAATAACTGATAATCTATAACAATAGATGAAAAATTGTTTATCAAACAAAACAACATCTCTTCAGAAACTTGAATTAAAACAAAGTTTCTAACATAAACTCAAAGTAAAATCTCCATCAGCTGAAGTAGCAACTTCCAGCATCAATCTTGGAGATGGTAATCCCGTCATCTTCAAGCCTTAATCTTGATTCCCTGCAAAGTGTAGCAAACACGATTAGTGACCTCAATTACCACTACCCACTAAGGAGTAGAAAACCGATACTAAACATGTTTCAACTACCAATGCAAAAGATGACGTACCTTGTCCCTTAGTTACCAAACTTGGACAATTTACTTTCCAGTGTCCCTTCTTGCCACACTTGAAACATTTGTCCTTCTTATTATCTTTCTTTGCCTTGTTCTCTCCTTTACCATTCTTCTTCTTCATGTCATTACGACGCGATTTAGAAGAACTCTTAGCAAGAGATCTGGAATGAACCGATAATACAAGATTGCTCCCACTGCTTCCTTCTTTCCTCTTTTCTATGACATCACTCTTCCGACTCGGAAGCAAATCAGAGTGACTCGCAGAAAAGATTGAAGAAGCTTCCATTGATACAAGATCCCTGAGCAGACTGTGAACAGTATACTCACTCTTGTTTTTCTCAACGAAAATTCTGAAGTCATCAAATGACTTTGGTAACGTGTTGAGTATCAAGTCAATTTTGACATCATTGTCAATCTGACCACCCATTAATGTGTACTCATCTATGAGCTGGATGAGTGATTCCACATGTTCACGTACCGAACAGTTCTGACCCATTTTCTGTCTTACAATACGCTTGATAAGACTGGATCTAGCATGTCCATCGAGTCTGCCATATGCTACGTCAAGACGTCGCATAATGTCACACGCAAACCATACATCACTATAATGAGGACGGTGCATCTGACATACCGGCCAAGATATACTGTCTGGCCATGCCATTCGACCACATCCACATGTGATAATGTGCAAGCTCCTCATCGGAAGATGTACCAGTTGGCAAACTCGGACAGGGAGTTTGCAGAACAAACAAATGTCCAAACGAATCCAAGAGTTTGACAATGTCACTTTTCCATCCAGGAAAATTCGGACCAGTCAAGGAATTGTGAACGATTGAATTAATGAGCGATGTAATAATAGACATATCTGAAAACAAATAAGCGAATTAAAGTAAGCACATACTACGAACAATTGAAACAAATATGCATAGAACCTTTAGATAAAACAATGCAATTTGCTTCCTCCAATTGCCCAAGCTAATTCACTGCTAGCTGCTTCAGAAGACATTTACAGCAAACGCTCAACCAGACCAAAATGATCCTTTAATTTCTTAACATGCCAGTTATCTTAAGCAAAAGAAATTAATATTGGAGATCTTAAGACCATGTTCACCTATCCGGAGCAGGGACATCATTCATGAGTTATAGTCCAGGCAACATCTAAGCCAAAGTAACCACAAGCCTAACTCCAGATATTAAAAGGCGATTCAACATACGTACTCGACCCATGCGTCCTGCCCTTAACATCCTTTGTTATCTCATTTAGTTTATTCTTAGAGACCAGTGAAAGTTGTCTCAATGCAAGCCGCTTCAGCAGACGTTTGCTTAGAGGCTCCCACTTCTCATCTTAAACTAAATGTTTTATTTAGAAACCTCATCGCATTAGAACCGGTAAGGGACCTCTAACGCAAGCTGCTTCAGCAGACGTTTACGCTTCGAGATGCCTTACTTCCAATGAGAGGTCGTTTTTGTGGAGGTCTAATGATTTTGGTTAGAAAAGAACCAAAATCCAGCTTAGTATTTTTAATTCTAAAGGTTTCATGCGCACACATTATTTTATGTTGCCATAAATTATGTCACACCCAAAATTCCATCATAAATTAATATGATCCCGGAATTTATAGACACAATTTAAAACATAAAATAAATCACATAAGACATGCTCAAAAATTAAATTGCAACATGTTTATAACAGTAAATAATCAAAGCAAATAATCATGCTTCCTATTATTTACTAGTGCGCAAATAATAAATCACATCAATACGAGAATAAATAAATAAACAAATAAATTCTCGTGGCCCCTCAGATGCGATTACAACAGAAATAAATTAAATCTAACTATTACAAGATTTAATTCCAATACAGATCTTCAAACTGGGCCTCCGTCTGACTTGAAATCTGATTTGAATTGCTTTAACAGCATTTGGGCTTCAAATTAGGGTTTCTGGCCCAAACAGCAGCCAAACCCTAATTTTCAGACTTGCGGGCTGCCTCCGGGCTGAGAAGCCCGATTTTCGGCCCGGGCTGAAAAAACCCTAGGGTTTTGGAAAAACCCTAGCCGCCACCATCCTTGTCGGCCGCCGGCGCCGCCTTTCCGGCCGCCGCCTGCGGCCGGAACTCGCGCCAGTCGCGCCTGCTTCAGTCCCGCGGCCAACCCAGTGCCCCCAGCCACCGGCGAGCCGTCTGCAGCCGCCGTGAACGAGCAGCAGCCGCCGCAGGAGCGCGACAGGGAAAGCACACCCTTCGCCGGTCGACTCTCGCCGTCTGCGGTCCTGCCACCACGCGCAGACCACCTCTGCGCGACTCATCCACGGCCGAGGCTACAGCCAGTGACGACGTCCAAGACCGCCGCCACCCTTGAGCGCCGTTCAACATCGCGCAGTAGCCCAGAAATCTGGGCGCGGCCACCCGTCTGCTGCGCGAACACCACCTGGACTGGCGCACGCAGAGCTTTGCCGACCGTGCCTGACAAGTCGCCGGACAGCCTGGTTCGCAAAGGAAAGCCTGCAGCAGCCTAAACGAGCGCGGCCCAGCCGCAGGCAGAAGCTCTGCCCACCATCGCCACCCGTTGCCGCCGCCCGTTGCCGTTGAGGTCGCCGCCGCCGGCAGCGCAGCCGCCGGCGAGTTCTTGTGGGAAAGGGCTGAACCCTAGTTCATGCATTCCTCCACGTCTGTTGTTCTCAGTTTCTCGTTCTTTCTTCTGGATCCAGATTTTTACAGATTTGAAAAATAAAGAAAATACAAAAAATAGATCTAAAATCTATTATATAATTTTCTATCGAATCTAACCACGGATTTTCTCGTGGTGAAAAACAGATCCAAAAACGAGAAGGCCACGAGAACAAAAAACATCCACGACAATTTAAATCCATCCATGAACATACATATTCATTTAATTTCAATCTATTCAAGATAGAGCCTAAGAACTTGAACCTTGCTCTGATACCAATTGTAGGGTTTGAGTCTACGATGGACAACACGAGTTGCCATTATGAATTTCTTGCCAATGATCGTTCTTAGGATACCAGGAATAAATTTCAATTAAATAAACCATGCGAATCCTATGCATGCTCCTACAAAATTAATTGCAGAGGATGGATCTAGAGAATACCTGATTTCACCGTTTGATCTACAGATCTAGATCGGAGCCAATAACGATGAAATAACCTTAGATCTGAGATAGAACGCCGGCGATGGATAGTTGTTCCTACAGATCTGATCTTCTGATCTGTTCCCTTGCTCCTTGGAAATCTGGTGAGGATTATCTACCAAGTTGAATCCGAGATCCGGAGGAAACAATCGATTTCCTCCCACTGGATAGCCGCCGCCGTTCTCTCCCCTTTTACTGATTATACTGAAAAATCTAACTTGATCTGATGGAGAGAAGGCCTTATATAGTGTTAGGGTTTTGAGAAACCCTAACCCTAATGGGCTGTGAGCAATTAATGTGCCAGACCAGGGATCAGATGCAAATAATAAAGTTGGCCCTCTTTATTAATTAATCCTTCTTTGTTCAACCCAGAACATAATTAATTAATAAAATATTGTTTTAACCTTCACCACGGTAACAATGCTGACTCGCTCCTTTATTACCACGTTATTAGGAACGGGTTGCACCAAACTAACATGATCCACATATTTAAGGTTTTAGACATTCATTAATTAATTTGGCTTATGACAATCAGCCACAATTAATTAATCTCTTATTTCCTGAGTAATGCCACTCACTCCATTTCACTTATGCCTGAATTAAATAATTCAACCTGCAGGGTTTAGCATAATGAACCTTGTGAGCTCCTCAGGGAATGTCACCATCCTGAAACGGATATGCTTACCTAAACGTCCAGACTAAGCAGGCCACACACAAATTGCCAACACCCAAAATACGGGTATAAGAGTACATGTAAGACTCGCCACCATGGTAAATCAAAGTGTGGTCAATCTGTGTGTGCCCCTTATCCTTCAGTTAGGTTTAAGATCATAGGAAGTATGTTAGGGATCTGGCTCATTCATATGTCAATGAGAATGGCACATCCCACTGTTGATCCCATCAATACATAACTATGTATCGACACATCAAGTAGCTAGGATAAGCCCACTTATGAACCGATGTGCCGCAGCTTAGACCGACAGCCTATCCAGGGACCGTCTCAGCTGTGATACTGTTTATATCTCGCTAGGTCAAACGATTCATATGATCCTCTGTGATCTCCTACACACCATATGATCATCCCTATAGGCGAGATAATAGGATATTATGGTTCATTGTATGTTTGTTCTATCAGACATCGAGTATTGTTGCGGCAACATGTATGAAGACCAGTGTACAAAACACTTAATCATATATGCTTTCAGTATATAATCCCAACAAAAGAAAGAAAGAAAGACTCTTTGAAAGAAAGACTCTTCTTGCACTAGAAGAAGAAAAGCAAGTGAAGGCCGTAAATGAGGCTGCTGAACTATGACGTCAGCAAGATGCAGAAGCTGCTGCTGAGCTAGAACGTAAGCAGCGAGAGGCAGAAGTCGATGAATAGAAGAAGAAAGAAGCAGAAGCTACTGAGCTGAAGAGCAAAGAAGAAACAGTTGCAACTGCTGAAGCACTTCGAAAGGCAGTAGAGGTCACTGCAGAAAAAGCCAGACATGAGGCAGCAACAACCATCTCTACTCAGCAGGAGATAGAGGCAGCGATGATTCAAGCTCCACATCAACCTGAGTCTTCCACCGCAACCTCTAGAAGTCAACCCCATGACGAATCAAGAGCGATGACTTTGTTCGACAGAGCTCTGTCTCCAAATCATGTCTCTGTTGCCACAGATCTTCTACTCTATAATGCTTTGAGACAAGAGATGGATCATCGACTGAATCAGCATCTAGCTCTTGTGATTGATATTATCAAAAAGGGGGAAGAGAGACAGGGTGAGACGATGAAGCTGCAGTTGGTTGAAATAGAAAAGAAGCGTAAAGAGGAATTCAGGATGCAGGAAGAAGAGCGCAAGTTGCGGGATGACCAAGTTACAAAGAGACTGGATGCTCTAATGAATTCCAGAGAGAAAGACAGGAAACATCTCTCGGAACTGACCGCAGCTATCAAAGCACAAGCAGAACTGCTCTCCGCATCCATTGCAACATTCTCCAAGCCAAAAGACACTGTCTCATCAACTCAAGACAAGGAGAAGGACAAGAATCAAGACAGGTAAGCAAAAGTTATGGGAGTTTATTGTTTGTTTTTAAAATGTCCCTACTTTACCACGGTTTTTCTCCTTGATGCTTTTCACGTACTTGCAATCGATCATATCTATTGAAAAGTTGAAAACTGTTGGTTTGAAGACAACTGCTTATTATCTCTTACCTTGATTCTTGACTGGCTAAATTCACATTTTCAAGTGTGATCAGCATACATTCTTCTATTTGATTACTCTAAAGATGATTGATTTTAATCGAGAACTGTTATCCCATTAAGGGGGAAGATCATTTAGAGTAGGTCGAGTGTAGAAGAAGCATGGTTCTGAGCAGTGTTAGATAGATAAATCTTGTAAAACTGAGACGAACTGCATCTTCTTGTCAGCATATATAGACTTAGAGGTATGGTTTTGACAACATCAAAAAGGGGGAGATTGTTAGGTATTACTGTGTAACCCCACCTTAATTCGATGTTTTGATGTGTCAAAACTATATACCGAAGTCTAGGTTTTAGACTATTACCTCATGTAATACTTGTAAAGGATAATCTAGTTGTAATAGTCTAGGAAGGAAGATATCATCAAAATTGTGGAACAGTTTTGAAGAAGACTCCATTCTGACGAAATAATTGTCAAAGAAAACAAGGCGAAGACAAGCAGAGCAGATCAAAGTCACAAAAATAGCGCAGACAGTTTCTTCCATGCCAACGTCTGAACACTCGAAGAAAGCTAATTGAGAGGCGCCTACAGTTTTCAGATTAAGATAGTTCTCTCGTCTAAGTATGAGTTCGAGGCATGTGTCGAGCAGTCCCAGAAGACCATTGAGGAAGTCAACAAGAAAAGATAGAAACTACTCAGTTGCGACTGGTGTACAACGTTGTTTGAATGTCTGACACATCAAGTACAAGCTGCTATGAAAAGTAGGTCGACGCAGCAGAGATATCAGAGGAGAAAGCGACTTTGCACAAAGAAGAATGGACGATGATTGGACATTCTTCTCTATGTCTCTACCGGCTATTTTCTGGGTCTCCACCTATAAATAGCAGGAACTATAGAGACATAAAAACCTTTGCCAAAATCCAGTGCTAAACCGCTTAACTATCTCGCACATTCAAATCTCCGACAGAGAAGCCTCTCCACAGAAGTTAAAGCTCAATGCATTAAACACTCTTTAGAGAGAAGGTATTTATATCATGGTTTATTTATTGAACACGAATCATTCAGTGCTTATAGAATCTTTGGAGATTTACCGTGTTACCCTGAGAACACGAGGATTAAGTCAGCTGACTTAATCTACCTGTTTGGTGTTCTTATTCTTCGTAGGTTATCACGAGCAACTGCCAAACTGCTAAAGTTTTGGGAAGAACTTAACCATCCAACCTACCGAAGAGGGAAAAGGGAGGTTTGTCCTCAGTCGAGCTTCGAGCTGGTCCACAGAGAAGATGCAGAGCCTTCGACAGACTGAAGAATGAGTGAAGTACAGTTGCCTGGGTGAGTGATCCTTTGTGCTGCAGATGGAGGTGTCTACAGCAACTGGCTATAGCTCGTGAGGAGTGTACTTTCATTACTTAGTGAATTACCGGATCTGATATCCGAAGAGTGGACGTAGGACTTAAGGCTCCAAACCACTATAAATATCCTGTGTCATTTACAGTTTTATTTCCTTAAGCACTTTACTCTTTTCTAGCCTTAGTAGGAATCTTCAACACTTACATCTTAAGTGTTGAAGTGCAGAAACTGCTAACTGTTCACAAGTGCAAAAACTGTTAAAACAAACTACTGGCTAACGTGAATAGTGTTGATAAAAACTGCTAAGTAAAACTGTGTCATCAATTAGCTAAACCGTCTAAGTTGAGTGCAATTTTTAATATTTAATACTTCCGTTGTCTGGGACCAACATCCTTTTTGCTTGCTATCTTCCGTTCTCCTCTTGCTTCACCTCATTCACTAAGATAATCTTCCATGGACTCATCTTCATGCATACCACTCACCGGTTTTAACTCATCATCCATCAATTTATCCAACAAAGGCACATGTCGAAGAATTTTACTTCCTCCTCTGGAGTCACACTTTCCTTCACTACTTCTCCTTCAACTTTCTCAATCGATTTATATTTCACAACCTCTTGTTCTTCATCAAACTCTACTCTCTCCACTTTAGGAGTCATTATCAAGATTCGATCCTCCTCCCCTCGTTCTTCATTGACAAAATTACAACTCTTATTTTGGGTAGTCTCCGTATCACTCAGAAACTTACCGGTTTGATGCTTCCCGCTCAATTTCTTGACAATCGAGGAGATTTGGGTTTGTATCTCAGCTACCATACCATCATATTTCTCAAATCTCTTGTCGATCTCCTCATTCGAATTTCTCCTCGCCTCATGATTCTCATGCCGACTACCTCCTCCTCCCATATATCCTCCTTGTGAACTACCCCAACATTCTCAGATTGCATAGAAGGATTCAAAGCATTGTTCGGCTTAGCATATGAAAAATTGGGATGAAAGCGGTTGGAAGGGTGATAGTACATATTACCTGGTGGATTATAAGGGTCACGGTTGTTGTTGTACCCCATTCATTGATTCACGAAGTTCACATTCTCTGAGTACATCTTTTCTTTCTTGACCATCATTAACTCATCCTTCCTCCCACTATAGGTAGTTAACATATCCAATTTCTTTTGCATCATGGCGATTTGCTCCCTTAATTCATCACTCTCATTGACATCTCCTTCCGCCTTTATCGTTCGTTAATCCTTCCTCTCTTTTGGCCATTGGTAGTTGTTCTCGGCCATTTTCTCAATGGTTCTCCAAGCTTCATCCTCCTCTTGACCAAGGAATGTGCCCCCCGACGAGGCATCCATCATCACCTTAGTCTCATAGTTGAGATCCCCGTAGATTGTCATATTTTTGGCTTCTTGACAACCCATGCCTCGGGCACCTCCGGATCATGTCCCAGAAACAATCCCAAGCCTCGTATAGTTGCTCATCGTACCTTTGCCCAAATGAGGTGATGTCGGCTCTTTGCTTTAAAGTAAGCCTCGACGGAAAGAACTTGAAGAGGAACTTTTCACGTAGCTTATCCCAAGAAGCTATGTTCTCCTTGTCTAGACCTTCAAACCAATGCCTCGCCTCGTCTCTAAGCGAGAATGAAAAAAATTCTCATTCGAATGTGGTCTTGAGGCACTTGGTTTATTTTGATCGTGTCGGTAATCTCCAAAAACCGGGAGATATGGGCGTTGGGATCTTTTGTCGGATGGCCACCATATTGATTGTTTTGGATCATTATCACGAGTTGTGGCTTGATCTCCAATTGTGCTGCATTGACCCCCAGCCGGAATCCTCCCGTGGTATTATCTCCTTGTGGAAAAGATTTTGGAGAGGCCTCCTAGGCTCATTTCTTCCATTGTAAGCTGCCCTCATCTCTTCTAATTGCCTTTGAAGTTCATCCATCCTTTCTGTCTCATCTCATCCATCCTCCATGTTTATCTCTATACCTACAACTCTTTTTCTCCACTTTTGTGCTTCTAACACCCGAACTTTGAACCTCGTAATCATACACCACCTACAAGAATCCAAAAGCTCCAATCAACAAACAAACAAAAATTTCAAAGCAAACAAACAATTAAACAAACACTTAGACTACAAGCAACTCAAGTTCACTAATATCTAGCAACCTACTCAATTGAGTCCCCGTCAATGGCGCCAGAACTTGATGCACACTAAATTTTCAATCAATATTACCCAATTGATACTCTAGAGCGAATACAAGAATAATTTTATCAATCCAGGAACTTCTCGCTTCGCCCACTAGATTACTAGCTAATAAAGAGTTGCAGCTGTATCTAAGCACGAATTAAGTCGTTGAGTGGTTGTTTATCTTAGGCAACAAGTAAATCAAACTACCTAACTAGGAAACCTATAACCATAACATGTATTATCACAACATTCATCGTATTTCCTCAACAATCACTTCCACACTCAATTACAAATGTAGAACAAACTCAAGGTAATCAAATTCAACAATGGTGAAACAAAGGACATCGGTATGAAATCCAAATTGAATCCATAAGATTGATTAGAATGATGCAAACAATTGTTAAATTCAGTTAAAGATGATCAACCTACCCTAGCCTTCCTAACCTCCTTAGCACCGACGAGTTAAGAGTCGATGAAACTAGATACTAAAAAATTTACGTTATTGCACCTAATTTCACTCCAAATAGACCAAAAGTTATCGACCAATAGGTAATCTCCGCACAGGGATTGGATCAAAACCTATATGCATCTACACTACTCACAATTGGGAAAATTTTGTTATGCATCTACACTACTCAGGCCGTAGTCTTCATTTCTCTTCCAATTGGATTGGATTGGCCTGAGATCCACCTTGGTTGAGGTCTTGGATGAGTGGGAAGTGAGAACTTAGTGAGTGACCGCTCTAATTTCGCCAAAAGTTCTTTCCACATTCGTCCTTCGAGCTTTTATATTAAGTTAGCAGAGCTCAATTTCGACCCGGATGATATCGGCTCAACCCGGATGCTTCAAAATTGAAAAACGACCAAGACAACACAATCAATCTCACCCCAGATGAAACTAGCTCGATCGAGATTTGCTTTTGTAGAGCAAATCCCGGCTGAGCTCTCGAGGGTTTGGTCGAGACTTGCCCTAGAGAGGCAAATCTCGGCCAAACCCAACCTGGTCCGGACCAGGATTTGGCTCTGTAATCCCCCTTGCTGCTCCTCTATTCATCCCGGTCGATATTTCCAAGGCTTGTACACGATTCAGGTCGATATTTCACAAAAAATGGGCAAAACTTGATGAAAAAATGCTCATTTCCTTTCCTACACAACACCAACACAACAAAACATGAAAACAATACAAAAATGAACAAAAACATATGATATGTGGGTGAAATGAACACAAGCAAGCACTCTAACATATCAATAAATCAGTCATTTCACACACATATCAAACCTCTTTAGGATGAATACCTCTATCGTCTGGTAAGTAAGTTTGGGTGGGCAACTCTGTTTCAGTTTGGCCTCCATGTTGAGCTTTGTCTAGATCTCCTGAGGTTCCCCCCTCGATTGATGCTTGCAGTTATCATTAGTGAACAAATGGCCTCAGCAAGGTTGTTTGCATCACCGACCTTGCCCTCTAGATTACTTGAGTGATCACTCACAGATATAACCTGAGAAACTTCATTAGAATTTTCTTTATCAGGACTGAGTTTCTCACAGCCATTCTTGATCTCATGATCACCAAGTTCCAGGTCCTTTAAGGTCCTACGCACTAAAATAGACCCATAAAAAACAACTGAGCATGTTACTTCCACAAGTTCGATGGTCTTGTTAAGTACTCTGTATCCCTTGTATAAAGGGTGTCCATATCCAAGGAACACACCTTCATCTGCCTTGGGACTAAAAGTATTCAACTTAGACTTTCCATTGTTATGGATGTAACATGGAGAACCAAAAGCACGTAGATGAGCTATAGAAGGCTTACGACTGTTGTAGACTTTGTATGGGGTTTTGTGATGGCGACTGTTGATAGCGCTAATATTCTGAGTATAGCAAGCCGTCATCAATGCTTCTCCCCATTAACCTTCTCTTAAGTCAGCTTCAGCAAGCATAGTCCTCACTGCCCCCTTGAGTGTTCTGTTTCTCCGCTCAGCAAGACCATTCTGTTCGGGCGTTCTTTAAGCTGACTTCTCATGAGCAATGCCAGCATCAACACAGAAATCCATTAGAGGACTTTTGCAAAACTCACTCCCGTTGTTAGATCTGATTCTCTTCACGATGACTCCCTTGTTGTTTTGCAATTGAAGGATGAGCTCTGGAAGTTGAATCTTCACTTCGTCCTTGTTAGACTAAAGGTACCTGTGTTTCTGTGGATCCTGCAGGGTTAGTCTTATGGATCCATCATTTGGGAATCCATACTTGCTTCACCTTAAACCTAGGTGTCACAATATCCTCTCCCTTTCTATTCCTTTCCAGATAATGAATGCAATTTCTATGAATGTTTGAAGGAATGGAGTGGATGTGTGAAACCTTGTTGGAAACTGAGTTTCTTGAAATTGAATTTTTGGGAACTGACTTCCCAGAAATGGAATTTCTTGAAGCTAAGTTTCGGTTGGGTTCTCGGAAACCTAGTCCAGGTGTACAGTCTTCCTAGTCCTTAAAATAAAAAAATCATTGGACTCAGACCTCATATAGGTGTCCTTCCTATACGGATAAATTCTCTTCTCATAAAAATTATGAGTAGGGAACCTCGAATTTCTAGAACCCGGATATTATACTGACTTTCTATAAAGTTCAGTTTTGGCTGCTGAAGTGGGTTTCCTTGCATTAGGAATATTCTGCTTTGCCCACTTCTTAGGCGTAGCGGGCTTCATCTCAGGTTTATTTGACTTAAAGGTCAAATTCTTTTTAAGCTTGGGTACTGAAGTCAGTTTTGTAACTGACTTTCCCCCTTTGCCCTGATTGGCTACTAAGGAGTCTGTCCATACTGACTACTCATCTACCTAACAGCTTGAGTCATAAACTAGAATCCTTCTTAAAGTGATGATTAGAAATGTTTATAGTTTCAGAAGTTGATGCATGATTGCCCAAATTATTTTATGAGAAACCTAGTCCTGACTTATCAAATGGATCTCCTTGTAAACTCAGGGCTTCTGAAACTTTGCTAGCACTAGAATAAAGTGAACAAATAAGCTTTTGATCACTAGTGATTTTCAGTTTTGGAGATTTGCATTCTTCAGAGAGAGATTTAAAAGATTCAAGTAATGTAGAATGCTCCTCCCTAAGTTTAGCTAGCTCATCACTCATCGACTTCGATCCTTTGATCTCTTCAGTCAGTTTTGAAACTTTAAATTTCAGTGAGGCATTTTAGCCGGCCAAAACATTTTTTAATTCATAAAATTAGAAAATTCTTTATTTAAAACTTCGAAGGTAACATCATCAGAATATGAGCAATAAGATTCAGAGTCCTCTTTAATGCATGCAATAGGAATAGAAAATGGGTTGGAAATGTTTACCGGGATCTGCGATTCAACTTCAGTTCCTTCTTTTTCTGGTTCAGATGTCCATTCTTCTTCTCCAAGCTTGGCCATCAGCACCAGGAATGCTTCCTCCACGACCTCATCATTTGAAATGAAGTAGCCATCATCGTTATCTGATATGTTTGACACCTCATTTCTGGATAACATGGCCCTTGCAACTGCTTTGGAAGCTTTCTTCTCGAATACCCTCTTCAGGCATTCCCATTCCTCCTTGGAAACCAGCAGGCACTCGCACTTGAGGTAATCTGGAGAGTTGCAGTCAAACATGTTTTGGGAGGTCTTTCGCGGAATCTTTGTTCACTGGGTTGTGAACCTTCCTTTTTGGCTTTGGCTCTTTCAAGGAGCTTTTTCAGCATCCTCATTTTCTCCTCAAGCTCTTTGGTTGATCTCTCTTCCTCCTTCTTCTGGTAGAAAGGTGTTGGTGCTGACTTTGATGTAGACATCTGTCCGGATGATCTGTTAGCTTGGTAAGGCTTTTGAGGCCTTCTTTTGAACTCCTTTTTTGCGAAAAAGTCAGCATCTTCCTCTGGATGAGTGCTTACATTCTGCACTGCTTCATTCATGTTTGCCATTTGTGTGTCTCACTCGTGAGCTTGTAGCTGAGCGAATACGTCATTGGTCGTCATCTTGGAGAGATCCTTCTCCTTCAAGCTGGTGGCTTTGACGAACTAGTCCTCATTGGGCATCTTGGAGAGAATCTTCGCATTCATATCTGCAATCTTATAAGTTCTCCCCAAGTTTTTTAGCTAACAGATAATTGCATTAAATCTAGCTTCTATTGATTTCACATTTTCACTAAGAAGCATTTGAAATGATTCATACTTATCTACACAATTTTGAAGCTTGTTTCACTTCATCTATGCGGTCTCTTGACAGAGAGTGCCAAGGCATTCCCACATCTTCTTGGCGTTATTATGTTCAAGAGCTTCAAAAACTAGTGGCTCTGCTAGGGATTGAAGGATAAGCTCAGTGACCACTGAATCAAGGGGAAAACAAATTCTATCAACGTACATCCACTCAGCATAAGGTTTGTCCACTATCTCCGAGCCCTCTGCTCCTTCGAGCTGTGTGTTTACTTTGGTGATCTTCAGTGGTCCGGTGGATAGAACCTCAACCATCTTTGGATAGACGTTCTTTAGCATTATCAGCGAGCGCTTCTTCCATATCTCAAGATTTTCTGATTAATACTTTGGATGCATTGTAAATTGTGCCATCTCTGCGTACCTAAGCTGAATACACACAAACAAAAAGACAATGTGCAAGGAACAGAGATCTAGTCGTAAGCGACTCAACACAAACTTGGTCTGTAAGAACCATGGCGCGTGACACCACTTGTTGGTCCCAAAATAAGAGTACAAATATATGTACAACAGAAGTTTTGTAAATCCAACGGAAGTACAAATATAATAAACAGTTTCACTTGTCTTCTTAAACAAATAGAACTTAGTTTAGTGTACTTGATAAATGTTAAGCTTAGGTCTGCCGTTGTTAGGTCAGTTTCACAAAATATACTCTTCAATACTTGGACAGGTATTGAGGGTTTCAAAAGTCAGTTTGTGAAACTAAACAAGATAGAAATGTAAAAAAGCAGTAATGAACACATGATATTTTATAATGGTTCGGATCTTAATATCCTAGATCCACTCTTCAGACCCAAGGTCTGGATAATTCACTAAGTAAGTACAAGCCTCCTTACGATCTATACACAGCCCATCGGTGACTCCGTCCTTCAGTTTGCTGTGGTCACTCGCCTAGAAAATCCTTGTAAGCTTAGTCTTCAGGTTGAAGTGAGGACAACACCCCGCAACCTTCTTCCTGGTGGTTGGATGTTTGCTGTTCTTCCCAGAACTCAGTTGGTTGGCATTCGCCCGTGAGAATCAGTATTCCAGAGTAGGAAACTAACTGCTATAAATATATCTTGGAAATATATATTCACCAAGGTATAGCTTCAGCTTGAAAGCGTTAGCCTCGTGCTAAGGAGTAACATGGGGTACTAACTTGAGTCAGGGACTCAAGTCTCGTGTAAAGAAACACGGAAACTCCGAGAGTTTTAGCAGAGAGATGGTTTAGCAGAGTGCTCTTTGTTGTGTGAGAATCATTCAAATTTGTAACCGTTTAAGGTTGAGGGAAAATCCTATTTAGATAGGAGTTCTTCCGGCATTTTGAATTTTTGTTGTTAGACATATAAATCCAGTCGTTAGACTCATAAAAGATGTCGTCCAATCATAGCCCATGTCGTAGATCTGCTCTACTATGCTATGTTAGTGTATTATACACTAACTTTATCTCAGACTAAGTTTCAGTCTGAGGAATCCTAGTTTGGATATCCTCGTATTGACTTTTACTTAGGCATGAATATGCCGAAGTCTGACTGAGCTTCGATGTCTTCGAATAGCTCGTGCTTTGAAGGTAGAGGCTCTTATACTGACTTCCCAAGGCCAGTATAGTTAGCCCTCATACTGACTGCCCATATTCAGTACGGAAAACTCTCATACTGGCTTTTCCTAATCGGTACGGGAAAGCCTCTTATTGACTTCTCCTAGTCAGTACGGAAAAACCCTCATACTCACTTCTCCTAGTCAGTTTGGAAGACCTTATACTGAGTACCCAAACTCAGTTTTGGTCAAGGCTATACTTGGTGAAAACCAAGTCTCAAGGCGTGTAGTTCTTCAGTTCTCGAGCATCTTCTATGCTTGGTCTTTAGCTACTAAGTTCTATTACAATTCGATTGATCCTATACATGGATTACAATTTTAGAACTCTAGAAACTGACAAACTGACTAAGATAACTTTTACAATCTTTGACCTACCAAAATACAAAAAGTAAATGAAGGATTTCTTTGATAAAAATCCTAACATTGACTTTATCTTTGTGATGTCTTTTTGCAATTATTCATATCTCTCTCTCTTCGTAATTGATTACTCCAGTAATGGAACTTGATCTTAATCTTCAACTCTTCTGTCTAAGCTATTACAATCTATCAAAATTAGTTGTACTTCTATCACTTTTATAAATAACTGATTTATAGTGTTTAACATATTATCAAAACTGTATAATTCTTAATACACTAAATAATAAACATTCTATATGTAAAAATATTTGAAATAAAAGTTCTTAAGATCGACCATCCATTTTCCATTTCAATATTCGACAATATAGGTTTGGTGATTCTCAAAATTATTTTGACTGAAGATTGAGGTGTTGAGATCAAACCCATCATTTAATTATTTTTTTTGATAAGGACTCCCAAAAAGCAACTATATTAGAATATGTATTTTCTCAAAGATAAAACAAATTAGAAAATGTAGATGCGCTTGTGATGTTTTTAGACAGAATCTGAAAAGACAAATTTTCTAGAAGTCATAAATGTTGATTAATATCATTTTCATTTATAACATAAATTTTCATTTTCCAAATACATTAAATATCTGTCAGAATATTAGTTACATGATATATGATTGATCAAGTACCTCATCATTTCCCCTTTAAAAAACAAGGGAAAAAAATACCACATGATTCTTATTCTGTGAAGTATTTTTCTTATTCATGCATTCAAGACAATCTTAGACTATCCTCATCAGTGACCGTATCATGACCCAATTATTTATTAAAATATTTATTTATTTACATCCACTAACAATCTACAACCTAATATTATTTATCTCCCACATCAGTGACCCAATTCAACCTAACTTTTTAATTAAAATAATAATTTCTATAATTAAATATTATTTACAATCTTATCAATTACCCAACTCAACATACCGATCTAAACAATCTATTATTTTCTTTCTCTTTATTATAATCTAAAATGATAAAAAATATTTTAAGATTTATATTTAAATTTTGTTATTTTAATAAATAAATTGTTATTAATTATAATTTTATAATTTATTTGAGAAATGAAAATTATAATAATTAATACAATCTAAATGAATTATGAGTTAATATAAACTCATTTCTATTTTCATTCTATTTAAAGATAATTTTTTAATTAATTTGATAATTTCCTGAACTTATTTAAAATTATATAAATTATATTATAAATGACATGTGGCAACATGGGAGATGGGAAACTTGAGCGAACGAAAGTTACTCTGCAGCTACAAAACATATTAAGGTCACAATTTTTTTAATATTTTTTAATTTTTTATATTATTTTTGTTTTGTCCGTATATGGTGACCACAGGAAAGTGGCCACCGCTGTAGGTAGTCTTAAGACCATCACCATTGGTGATTTTTGTGTACAAAGTCACTATTAAAATATTAATTTATATTTATGAAATTAAATGGTAAAAGATGTTAAATATTTGATCCAGAGCCGGAGACAACTTCTGAACGCCCTTACATTTTTTGTGCACACACCAACACGTGTCAATAGCTAAGTTTATTTTGTTTAATTTTATTTATATTTTATAAATTTTAATTATTATTTCACATAAGATATATAAAAATTAACGGAAAAAAACACAACAATAGAGTTTAATATTATCATAGTTTCAGCAATACAAAAAATTAACATTTTCAGTCCTGGAATTGAATATATAATTTATAAATTATGTATTTGTCATTTGAATTTTCATGTGTTGTGTTCGAAATTTATCAATTTATATTTTATTTTGTGTTGGATTGCTGAAATTATTTAAAATTTCTTGTTACAAAATTATTTATTTATTATAATTATTAATTATAATATTTTTAATCAAATGAGAGATAAACTAATATTTTAATGAGAAAGATAAGGTTGGGTTGGGTTACTAATGGGAGTAGTAAATAATATGAAGTGGTAGGTCATCATGTAGTGGATATAAAAAAAGTAATATTTTATTAAATAGTTGAGTTGTGGTTGGTCACTGACGAGGATAGTCTAATAATGATCAAGTTATCCGGTGAATTTTTTTTAATCCATTATACAATTGATTTCTTAATATTATCTATTTTCTTTATCAGTAACCTAACCTAATCTAATATTTAAATAAAAATATTAATTTTTCTTACTTTCAATAAAAATAATGTTTTAAGTTTATAATTAAATAAATAATTATTATACACTGAGATTTTATAATTTAGTTGACAAATAAAATTATGAAAATTAGTTCAAAATAAAATACTGAAATACAAATTTAAATTTTGTAATAATTAATTAAATAATATATAATCACAGTTGTACAAAAGAAAATGATATCCAGAAAGCCACGTGTGCATGATAAATGAATGAGGTGGTCATTCACATTGGCAGTGCAGCCGCAGCCACACAAGTAAAGCAATTTTCTTTTAAATTTATATGTTTTGCCGTCTTCTTAAGCCCTAGTAATGAATATAATAAATTGTTAATTAACTTTATTAAATATTTGAAAAATTATGTATAAGTATAATTTCATTTTTTCTGATGATATAATTTAACAATAATTTCAAATATTAAAAAATTTATTCAGACTCAATTAAGTTCATAAAATATCCGATAATAAAGTTCTAACCCAATATTATAGAAATCAGATTTAATCATATTAACGACACTCAACTCTACTTAATTTAATTAGATCAGACAGATGAATTGGTGGGATGAAAGAGTTAACTTTTGGATCATATATTTACATGTTAAAGAGGGAAATATATTGGCAATAAGATAATGCCACGTAAGAGGGTGTCAATAAAAGAAAGCAAGTATTAAGTGGTCATTGCTTTAATAGAAATGCGACAATTGTACGTTGCCATCTTCGTCTTAATTTGGAAGGTACTCTATAAATACGATTTGATATTAAAATTAAATTTTGTATTAAAAAAACTTTAGTTAGTTTATCTATAACATCAACAGTTGAAATAAAAAATATTAATGATTAAAAACTAAACATAATTTTTTAGCATAGCACATAAAATTATGCACAATATATTTTAATTATAACTTATTGTTGGGAATTATAAAATCTTGATGAAATATCATAAACCGCTAGTCAAGTACTCAATGTATAAAACTGACGAGTACAAAACTGACTTTGTAATGATTTTATAGATTCATTAAGTGTATGTTGGTCCAAATCAGAGATATTATATGCTCAGAAGAATTTTACAATAAGTTTGCACTCTCAAGCTACTTGTTCAAAGCACTATAACTTGGATTTCTGAAAATTTGTTATATAGCGATAAGTTTTACTTAGGCAACTTTCACTTGTACTCCAATAATTTGAGAGTGTTGGGTTTTAAATCCAAAGAAAATAAAGAAAATAATAAGTGCAAAAAGATCTATAGAGGTTTGAAGTCAAACGCCCTACGTTATCTCTGCAGACTTAAGTCTAGAATACACTAAGTGTTGGTTACAAAAATCTAGATTGATCTGTGGCTTGCTGGTAGATGCCAACGTCTGTTAGCTCACAAGTGCCCTTGATAACTATTTTAAGAGTGTTATATGCTTGCTCTTAATTCATCACTTTGAGTATGTTTAGGTCTGATTATGCCCAAATGAGAGTGTTTAAGCACGAGTAGCCTAGTGTGAGTAATGTCCGTGGATTAATCTATTTTTGTGTCTAGATGTTCATAAAATCGTGCAGGTGAATATCAAGTTCAAATAATAAAGGAAATGACAGGTGTTGTAAGAGAATGCTAAAGCATGCTGTAGCATGGAATTCGACTAGAGAGTGGAAGTCAGGGAGAGAGAAAATGACACTTTTCATGCGCCAACTGTGCATTGCCTGACATGAGCAATTTTAAGCTGAGTTGAGGGAATTAAACTATCTGGACTTAAGGCCACGTCAGCAGGGGATAATTAAGACAACTCATAGATAATTAAGGAAACCTAGAGAAATCCTTTTGGTTGAGAGTCATATAAATCCGGGGGGGAGGGGGGGGAGGAAACACATTTCAAGTGTGGAACTATGTGTTGAAAAGTTGAGAAGGGAGAACAAAATTGATCTAAAAGAGACATCGAGTCAGCTGGGAGTTGGCCGAAGGAGGAATCCCGAGGACAATCAATTGGGAAGTGAAAGACTTCATCTCCACCTTGGACTTGATTGAAGATATAGCTACTTATCTTTTATCATTATGTTTTTATGTAGAAGAATCTTAGTTATTTTCTTATTTAAATTAACTATGAGCTAAACTCTGCTAACTTGGGTTGTTGGCCTCTATATTTAAATTTATTGGAGTGGTTTATTAATCGAATGCAATTATGTCAAATCTAGGTGTTATTCTTGCTTACATTGCTCTGCTTGATCAACTTAGCATAGGTAGATTTTTATTCGAATCTGAAAGGGATTGTTTAGGAGAGAGCCTTGATTGAACCATACTTTCGGCCATTGGAAAATGTGTGAATGTGGTGTGTTGATTGAGCTAGTTAATTCTCAGTTGGGCATAAGAATATGTTGAATAGAATTTATCTGAGCAAATCTAAGGTTTGAAAAAACTGTTAGAAACAATTGAGGCTCTACACCAGAATATTATAAGATTAATACTGCAACATCTTACTCAACATAGTAGAGTTTTCAACCTAAGTTGTCTTTCTTATTGATTTCATATCATTTTAGTATCCTATTTACTGTCTGTTTAGATTATTGTTGCTATTGTTAATTCAGCTTATGAATTCAACATTATGAACAACTTGACACCAAATCATTTGAAACCTTATTGCATGTTAATGTGTGCACGATTCTACACATAAGCACTTCCTGTGGGATTCGACTCTGGAGTACTTCTGGATATTATAACTTGATTGTACACTTACTGTTATTTCACACACCAAGTTTTTGGCACCATTGTCAGGGAGTGCCATAGAATATTGTTGCTATTTTTACTGCAACTTATAGTTAAATATAATATTTCTAAAAAAAAACTAACATTTTAATTTATTGTTGATATTCAGGTACACACTGTGCATGAACAAAGGGCAACCATCTGAATTACAGTTGATTGATCCAGACATTGAAAGAACCTTCAGAAAGAATCAAAGAAGACAGAGGAAAGAGAAAACTCAGATGACAAATCAAGATGCTGATGCAGGAGCTGGAGCAAAGAATCTGGGCAATGCATTAACTATAGCTGATGATAAGAACAAGGGCATTCTTGATTATGTTAATCCCATGTTCAATGAATTGATGTTTGTAATTGTACACCCAAAAATTGAGGAAACCAACTTTGAATTGAAACCAAGTGATGTTTCAAATGTTGCTGACTATATGACAGTTTAGGGGATTGGCAACAGAAGATCATCATCTCCATCTGAAGTCTTTCTCAGGACGTTAGTGATAATTTTAAGTTGTCTGGTGTGACTCAAGAAACACTAAGGTTAAGGTTGTTTCCATTCTCTCTAAGAGAAAATGCAAATGCTTGGTTGACAATCTGCAACCTGAAGCAATCACATCTTGGAATGATTTGGGTGAAAGGTTCCCGTTGAAATATTTTCCTCTTACCAGAAACACTAGATGTAGAAATGATATTATGGCCTTCAAATAGGATGATGAGTTAGTCAGTGAAGCTTAGGAGAGGTACAAAGAATTGCTAAGGAAGTGTCCACATCATGGAATCCCTCACTGCATTCAACTGGAGACATTCTACAATGGATTGAATCTGAACTCAAAGATGGTGGATGCATCTGCAAATGGAGCAATTTTATCCGAAAACTATAATGAAGCATTTGAGATTCTGGAAAGATTGCTAACAACAACTGTCAATGGTCCAATGCTAGGACACAAACAACCAAAAAGATGGTAGGAACTTTAGAAAAAGATGCCATGACTGCTATGCATGCTCAAATGGATGCTATGTGTTGGGATTGTATGCTAAAAGCATTTTTGATTAAGTATATTCGTAACCATAATGAGTTTGATATATTGTACTTCATACTTATTATACATCAACAATGGTCCTTCTGATTAAAAAATATACAATGCAAAATAACTAAATCCTAGTATCTTGTAGATAGGGATAATCATATGGTGTATAGGAGATCACAGAGGATCATATGAGTCTTTTAACCTAGCAACATATAAGCAAGGTCACAACCGAGACACTTCCAAGATAGGTTATCCGTTTATGCTATGACATATCAGTGAATAAATTGGCTTATCCTAGTCACTAGATGTGTTGGTACATCATTATGTATTGATGGATCAACAGTGATATGCGTTGTTCTCATTAACATATGAACAAGCCAAGATCTCTAATATGCTTGCTCCCGATCTTAATCCTAATAGAAGGGTAAGACACATTCACACATTGGCCACACTTTGACTTGCTAAGGTGGCGAGTCTTACATGTACGCATATATCTGCATATTGGGTATTGGCAGTGTATGTGTGGCCTGCTTAAGCTGGATATGTAGATTATCATATCCATATAGGATGGGGACATTCCCTGATTAGCTCACAAAGTTTCTTTATGCCAAAGTCCTGTAGGCTGAATTCTTTTATTTGGGCATAAGTGGAAAATGGTTGAGAAGAAGTACATTTCAGGAATTAAAGAGTTTAATTAATTTAAAACTAACTGAATTAATTAATGATTGTTCGGAACCTTAAATGTGTGGATCGTACAAGCCAATGCACCCGTTCCTAATAACGTCGTAATAAAGGGATGGATCAACATTGATTTCCTTGGTGAAAGCAAACTAACGTTCCATTTAATTAAGTAATTTTATGGGTTGAAATATTTGATTAATTAATGGAAGAGGTCCACATTATGATTTGCATTTGATCCATGGTCTGACCAACTAACTGCTCAGAGCCCATTATGATTAAATTTGATTAGATTCAGCAAGATTTGACAAATCTTGGAGATATGACTAGATCGGTACAAGTCTAATTATGTTAAAAATTATTAGATTTACCTAAATTCGAAAAGGTTTGATTGGTAAAAATATAATTATGTTTGGAAACATTGGATTTACCCAAAACATGAAAAGATATGGAGTAAATTAGAAGATTTCCAAATCTTCTAAGAATGGAAACATATCAACCTAAATCTATATAAGACTTATTTCCTTAGTCTCTTAATCTTGATGATTCTCGATTCACACATTATGATTTTTGAAAATTACACAGTTGTTCAATACAATGATTAAGTTAAATAATTCAATGTAGTTGGAATTGATCGAAAGAGAGGAGATGGGCGACGACCAAACAAGAAACAAGCCGACATTTTCCAAGTTCTTGTGGTGCAACTTAGTAGTGTATCATCACCAGATCTCTGAAGAGCAAGAGAACAGATCAGAAGGTAAAATCCATAGGAATAACTTTGTCCGTTCTGCGCAAAGTTCTCAACCATCGAAATTTGAACTCGAAGTTTTTCAGCGCACAAGCCTGTGATTCCTTCTCGCATCAAAGACGTCCTCTTGACTGTCAGTGGTAGCAACTATGCCGACGGTCCCCTATATGATGGCACGGTGATCGGTGACATGGGTGATGGGTGGTGGTTGATGGTAGTGTCGCTGGCAGCAGGGCTGCGCGAGGCTAAGCGCAGTGATCGAGGGTTAGTGCAACAAGGCTGCACGTGCTGCTATGTTATGCATTTCAAATCCACGAGCGGTAGTGACCTCGGGCATAGGTGGAGTGCAATGGTGCTGGCCGCTGGCAGGGGTCACAGACAGGCGATGAATGCTGGTGGGCAATCTCCAACGAGGGCAGCGATTGGTGGCTGAAGGGTGTTGGCGGCTAAGGTTTGCTGGGATTAGGGTTTGGGTTCTATGGGCTGGATTGCAGGCTTGGCAACCCCCATGCGGCCCAAACCTATTTGAAATTAGGGTTGCAGGACTGAAACCCTAATTTCCAACTCGTTCTACTGATTTTAAGCCCGATTGTAGATTTCAAAGGATTGTAGGCCCAATTTGAAGATCTGTATAAAATAAATCTTGTAATAGATAGGTTTAGTCTTAATGCCCAAGTAATCATATCTGAGTGTGTTAGGAAGTATTCCTACCTTATTTTGATTGTTTTGATGCGTCAAACGTTGTGTAGAAACCACCAGTTTGGAGCGTATCTAGATTATATCTAGTTTTTGCAAAACTTGTAATGTCATGTTTAGGATGTCCATTGATTGTAATAGAGCCGATAAAGACAGATTGACAATCTACCAGTTTGGAATATGCAAGGACTCGAAAGAAACTGGTAGACCTCACCAGCTTGGAGGACACCACTTTACAAGATCCCAACCCCCACATAGAGACAAAGAGAACAAAGTTAGAGGAATGTTTTTCAAAACTAGACTTTAGGAATGGTGATTACTTAAGGTCTGGAGACCCTGGTGTTCAACCACTTTAGATTACTCGGACTGACAAAATGAGCCGTTCTAAGGTGTAGACATTCTAAAAAGAAACCTGTCTTTCACAGAAGAGAGAGACTATGTAATTGGTAGCATCTAGATTGTCTCTAAACGACTACAATTTAAAACCTCTCACACTTTGTTTATAAATAGATGAAGTGCCCATAGAAGAGAGGTTACCTTAACTGAAACACAAAACATTTTGAACTGCTGTAAACTTTCAAGCTTGAAGTCATTTTAAACTTCTAGACTTTTTCTAAGTTTATCATGTGCCATCTTGGACATGAGACTTGCTGCTTTCTAACACAAGTTCATTTCTTGATGTTTTTACTCTCCAAGTAATAACACAATAGTCACAACCTTTCTCCAAGCTGTAATTCTTACGGGCATCTAGCCAAAGTGATCGACTGTTCTAGGAAAACTCTAAAGCTCCCAAGTCCCAGAAGAGAAGGTTGCGTAGTTTGCCCACACTCCAAATCTACAAAGTGGAAGAAGCAACGACCTGGGCGAGTGGGCAAGTGGACACGAGCATTCATTGTATTGCGATAGATCCTGAGAACCCTAATATTCTGAAGCTCAGTGTATTCTTGACTTAAGGTCTGAAGAGATAACGTAGGGCTTTTGTGTCCGCCTCTATAAATCCTTTTGCATTTACTGCTTTATTTACTTTTGTGCTTGGATTCAAAACTCAACACTCTCTAAGTGTTAAAGTATAACTCAAACTGAATCTAATCTCAAACTCGCAAACAACAAATTTTCAGAGACAGAAACTAATGAGTAACAACTAGTCTATGAGTGCAAGTTTTGATAAAAAAATTCAGCTGTACATTTCAAAACATTTATCTCTAGACCAACAAGTGGTATCAGAGCGGGTGGTTCTTTGGACTACCTATTCTATAAGTCGTTCATGACTAGATCCATTTCTTTACACTTTTTCTTTGTCTTGGCGAGCATGTTATACTTCCATGATGAACAATACAAAGTTTCCACCATACTCACCCGAGAATTTTAGGATATGGAAGACAACGTGAAAACCATCGTACTCAATATCATACATCTGAGATGGTAGATGTCATTGAATGTGGGTCAATAAAGATTTCAAAGGCCATCAATTGACTAGGATGTGATGACGGACCTGATATGGTTGAGAAGCCATACAACGAGTAGACCTATGAAGATAAAAGATGTGCCCAGCTGGATTCTGTAGTTCATGAGCTGATCCTGCCAGCACTTCTAGAGGTGCTGGAAGAAGAAGTGATGCAATTCAACCAGGAAAAGGAAGTCTGAGACTAGCTTGGAGGCCTGTGTTAAGAAATTGAGCAAATGAAGGGAAATAAACTTTAAATTTGTGTTGACAAGTACGAATCCTTCGAGATGCTTCGTGGAGGAAGTATCAAAGCCATGGAAGCAAGATTCAACACGATCATGAGTGAGCTAAAGAAGTTGGACAACATGTATTCAACAACTGATCCTAACGCAAAGATTTTGTCCAAAATGCCAAAAGAAGACTGGTTTGTCAAGACAACTAGCTTGAAAGAGAAAGATCTTTCAAATATCTCCACCAAGGAGTTATTCGCTCCACTCTAGGCTCACGAATGGAATATCCAGATGGTCAACCAAAATGAAGCCGTTCGTGTTGCCAGTTCATCAAACTAGCATGCTAAGGATTCTACTAAATTTGTCAAGAAGGACACCAAATGGAGGCCGAAGAAGTCATTCCATACCAGAGACCAGTGGGACAGTCAAGTTCAACGAAGGAAGCACCTACAACGTCAACACCTACAAGAAGGAAGGAGAGAACTTTGTTGAAGAGCTTGAAGAATAGATGAGGAGATTGGCCAAACTCCTGGAGAAAGCGAAGGCCAAGATAGGGATTCCTCAAACCAAAGACAAGAGGTTCATCAAAAGAACCCCCAGATCCTGCTTCGAGTTTGATTCTCTTGACCATCTAAAGTTCAAATGTCCACGAGTGGGCAACGAGGAGAGGGAAAGGCTGAAAAAGATTTTTGACCATAGATCATAAAAGGCTATTACTGATCACTGCTATTTCTAACAGATTAATAATAATAACAGCGGCAAATAAATTTGTAAACCCTAAGGTTATCGATCCAGGGGAATTGTATGGGGAAATTATCCTATGTACTAGCTATGGTTCTAAAATTCATTGTTTGAGGAATTCAAAATCAGGGTTTTGTTTGGAAAATAAAGATAACAATACTTGAAAATTAAAGGAGTTTTAGAAAGCGAATTAAAGAACACAGATTCTAGGGAAGAACTCTTATTATGGATAACATGTAGGAATCAATTAATTTAACAGGTGGAATACTGCAATGATGTTATATCTCCTTGTTTGGCAAATATAACCTAGATTACTAATTAGTGACTCATCTCCGCTCGGTCTCAAAGTACACCAAATTAGTCAATCTTATAAGCAAATCAGTTCAATTCCTACATCTAGTACATCTGTTTGGATAGTGTAGATCGTATCATGTATTCCTATTCCCACTATTAATATTCACCTCTCGGTCCTTCTATCAATAGCTAGACATCTAAATTAATCGTCACCTCTCGGTCCTTGAATTAATCTAGAATTATAGAATAAACACAGGAATCATGAACCTAATTAATTAATCCTAACATGCATCCATAATATTATTCAAACCCTAGAACCCGCTAGGGTTTCTAGCCACTCATCGTAGGTAGAAATCCAAAAGAAAACATATTAAATTGCATAAACAAAAAAGAACTTACAAGAAAAATAAAGGGTTTCGTGTTTCCCAAGTCTCCAAACTCTCAAAACCAAATTGTAGAGCGAAGATATGATAAGGAATGCTGAAAAATCGAATTTACATAGGTATTTATAGAGGTGGATATGTATCCTATCAAATATAGGGCTAAAGATATGAATAAATCCGATTTTTATCAGATTTCCGCTCCACAGACTCGCTCGCGTCGATCATGGCTGATCCACGTCGATCACGTGGCTTCCTGGTCGGCGTCGATCGATGCTGATTGGCGTCTGTCGACGCAGCTTCTCGCCCCTTCTGCGCGGTCTCACGGTTTTGGCCATAACTTCCTTCTCCGAAATCCGATTGAACCGATTCCAGTTGCATTGGAGAGCTAACTCAAAGCATCATCCATTTCCATGTGCAAATAGCCCGAATTTCTCTTGTGGAAGAAATCTTCACTGCTAATCTTACACGTCACTGCTTTCGGAATGGCTTTCTCGTGAACTTAGGCCTAAAACCCTACAAAAACACCAAAATGCGCATAATACCACCTAATATAGACTCATGCATAGAATATATATATAAACTCAATAAAAATTCATAAAATAGTAGAAAATAATATAGATAAGCGAGTAAAATAATGAGCTTATCAAACCCCCCAAACTTGAACGTTTGATTGTCCTCAATCAATAGGCAAGAAAGAAATCAAAAGGTCATGCGATTAAAGTGTAATGCCTCACAAGATTCATCACAGTCAAGGGTCAAAAATCCACTACACACGAGCAATTTGAAAGAGACAGAAAATTCATCAACAGTGGAAGAACTCACAGGAAGTGTATCGCTCAACTCTCAAGTGTTTAAGGTATAGATGAAACCACTCAAAAACATGTATGAAGAAATTTCTACCATAGGCTTGCAAATTTTCTAATATCTCCACTGCCAGAATGTGCACACAAGTCTAGAATCAAAAAGGACTTTCATTAGGTTGTAATGTAGGCTTTTTTGTGAAGGGTAGGGAAATATGGCCAAGTGACTAAAATCAATCAAGTTGTACTTCCTCAATCAATGCAAACCACCTTCTATTCATCATCCACCTCATCTCCTCAAATATATCAACAAATACACATCCTCTTTTTTTTTTCTAGCTCATTTTGAATCTCTTATTCTCTTTACATAATTTTTTTTTTGTATTCTTTTCTTTTCAGAGAGCTTATGAGAATTCTAATTACTTCTTTTCACTTCTTTTTCACACATCTTTTCACCACTAAGTTATATTTTCTTATCTCCATCTCACAATCATTCCACCCCATATACCACAACTCAAGACATAAGCGAAACCAATACTTCTTCTTAATCTCATAGACAAGAAAAGAAAAATTTTGTATAGGCTCAAAAGTGGGTAACTAGGGAAAATTCAATGTGAAGGGACAGTGTTTAGGGAATTGGGCTATCAAAGATGGCCTAAGATCATCTCCTAAACTTGTGCACACTATGCAGTCTCAACACAGAAAATAGGCAAGTTCTAGAGAAATAAAAACACACATGTGAATCTCACATCAAACGAATCAAAGGCTCAAAATTCTCACACAAGGGTTCAAAATTTTTCTTCCACAATCAATTTCAAATCAGCTCAATCATTATGCAAGCATAAATGTTAAATCAATCCTATCATGCGGTATTCTACATTCATAGGCATCTAACCACAATCACAATCAATTCAAACTCAACCCTCAAACGATTCTAATCTCACAATCTTATTCGGGTTATATCAAAACTAAAAAATTTCCCCACAAAATAGAATAAAATCTAAAGATTAAGGCAAAAATTAAATACAGAAAACAGAATAAATAAAAGATAGAACGTTCCATCTCTTGTCCACATCCCCCCAAACTTATTTCCAACTCGAAGAGTGGAATAAGTTTGAAAATCAGACAAAAGAGGGAACGATACCTGGTAGTGGATCTCAGACATCCATTTTTTTATCCCCCGGAGTCTTCGGACATTGCGCTGCGTGAAATAGATGCAGCTGGCACTTCGTGTCGATCAACGTGAAGCCTTCTTGCCGATCCCGTAGAGGATCGAAGTGTATCACGTTGGGCTGCTCGGCGTTGATTGACGCCAGGCTGCGTCGATCGACGTCGAGCCGATCTCCAATTTTTTTTTTTTACTGCAAAACAACAGTTAATGCAAAATAAAAGAAATTGGAAATAGAAAAACGAAAATTAAAAAGGAAATATGGAAAAGGTTGGGTTACCTCCCACCAAGTGCTTGATTTAACGTCGCAGCTCGACGATACCTCAAATCACCGCCAAGGAGGTCGGGTCCAGACTCGCCGGCCTTTGGCATCCACCATGTAAACCTTACGATCCTTGATAATGGTGGTGAGCTCAGAAAAAAGCGGCTTAGTAGACAGATTCACCTCTCCGTTTCCTCGCTCCCATTCGATGGCAGCTGCTTCTTCCTCTTCAGATTCATCTCCTTCTTCAGTAGTGGAGACCTTATTGCACTCCGCTTTCTTCTTTCTCTTGTCGATCACAAAGGTGATCTTCTCGTCGTTTGCTCGGAGTGTGATCTCGCCGCCTCGATAGTCAATGAGAGCGGCGCTAGTGTCGAGAAACTCACGCCCCAATATCATGGGCATGGTCTCGTCCTCCTTCATCTCGTGCATCACAAAATCTGTAGGAAAAATAAGATGGCCCACATGAATGAGCACATCCTCTAGTATACCTTTCGGGCAGGACACAGACCGGTCCGCCATCTGCAGGGTGATCGTCGTGGGCCTCATCTCTCCGATGTTGAGACGTTTGTAGATGGAGTACGGCATCAGGTTGATACTTGCCCCAGTATCGCAAAGTACTCTCTCGAACGTGTGTCCCCCAATCTCAACCGGAATAGAGAAGCATCCAGGATCGCTTCTCTTGATGGGTATCTGCTTTTGAAGTAGCAGGCTGCACTGCTCGTGGATCTTCACCGTCTCGTTCTCCACAAATTGTTTCTTTCCACTCATCAATTTCCGGAGGTACTTCATGTACCCCGGGATTTCCTTCAGTGCTTCGATCAATGGGATGTTGATGCTGACCTTCTTCAGGTTCTCCACAAATCTGGAGAACTTCTCATCCTCTTTCTGCTTCGCGAAGCTCTGTGGGAATGGCAAAGGAGGGGGTTGATCTTCAGACTGCTTCAGCTTTTCGGCTGGAACAGACTTTGGCGTCGATCGACGTAGGGTAGCATCGATCGACGGGCCTCTGTCTTCTGTGTCGATCGATGAGAATGGTGCGTCGATCGACGTGGACTCATCTCCTGTGCATTTTTGCTCCTTTTTGCCTCCAGAATCGTCTACAGCCATCTCGGGACCCTTGTAGCTCGTCCCGGACCTCAGAGTAACGGCTTTGCAGTCTTTTTGGGCTTTTGGGTTCACCTTCGTTGTGCTCGGAAGCTGTCCAGGCTTGTGTTGGTTGTCGAGTGTGGTGGCAATCTGGCCCAATTGTGTGTCCATCATCTGAAGATGTTTCGTCATCAGCTGCATGTGGTTGGCCATTCCCTTCACCTCGGTTTCTACTTTCCCAAACCAGTTATCTGAGCTCTTGATGAATTTCTTGAGCGTCTCCTCTAGCACGGATTTCTTCCTTTCCACGATCTCTCCTCCAGTACCTGCATCAAAACCAGGCGGAGGGTGTTCTGCAGCAGAAGGGTTAGCATAGGAAAAACCAGGGTGAGATCGCCCATGGTTGTACTGATACCCTTGATTCCCTCGGTAGTTATTGTGATAAGCACCGCCAATGTAGTTCACCTCCGTACCGGCAGTTCCAGACGAACTGCTTGCACCCCTGTTGATGTAGTCAGCCTCCACGGGTACTATGACCATGCTTGGCTCTGCAACAGCTGCAACTTGTGATTTGCCCAATTTTTCAATCTCCTCCCGGAGCTTTTTCACCTCAGCGACCACGTCAAATTCTGGCTTTGTCTCGAATTCTTTGACTGGTAGCTGCCTATCAGTTGGCCATTGGTGGCTATTCAGCGCCATGTCTGGCAGCAACCTCATACTTTCTGTACCACTCTTCTTCATCAGTATCCCTCCAGCAGATGCATCAACCAGCTCCTTCATGTGAGGGTTCAAACCCTCATAAAAATGACACACTTGCATCTCCAGATCGATGCCATGTCCAGGACAGAGTCGTAGAAGCTCTTTGTATCTCTTCCAGGCCTCGTAAAGCGACTCGTCATACATCTACTTGAAAGTAGTAATAGCAGCTTTCCTCTTCAGCAGCAGGCTCGGTGGGAAGTAGTTGGTAAGGAACTCTGCTCGAAGCTCCTCCCATGTCCCGATCTGACTCATATCCAGTCCAGCAAACCTAGACCGTGCCTCGTCTCTGAGTGAGAACGAGAATAGTCTCATCCTGATCACATCTTGGGTTACTCCGTTCTGCTTCATAGTGTTACACACCTCGATGAATTGGTTGAGGTGGGTATATGGATCTTCTACCGCTCTCCCCCCAAACTGGTTTTGCTGTACCATCTGAATAAGGCCTGTGCGCAGCTCGAAGTTATTGGCGTCAATGCCAACTCTGAATCTGGCCTCTGCTTGTTGTGGAAGAAATCGATCCAAGATGGACCTTTGCGGGATCACAACTTGCCTATCGTTCAACTCTGCCAGTCTTGCAGCTTGCTCTGTCTGAGTAGCCTGGGCTGCTTGCAGTTGTGCTCTCAGCTGCTGTACTTCATTCACAAATTACCTCTGCTCCTCGGGAGTCATATTTTGCGGAGGTGCTTCAGGATTCTCAGCCATTACTCGTTGTTTTTCTTTTCCTTTCTTTTTGATTTTCCTGCAGGTTGCTTCGATTTCAGGGACAAAGGCTTCGAGTGTTTTTCCTTTGGCTCGCGTGTTCATGCACCTGCACAGGAAATAGGTAAATATCAGTTCGGTGTCAATCGACGTGGATTCACGTCGAACGACACAAAAGAGTGGTTGGCATCGATCGACGCTAGGGTTCGTCGATCGACGCAACAAAAATGATCAATGTCGATCAATGCTAAGGGGCATCGATTGACGTGGAATACAGAAATGAAAACTCACACACGCACACGTACAAAAAATAAAACTCAATCCAGCAAATCCTAGGACGAACTAGTAACAAGATAAAATCTAACAATTCCCCCGGCAACGACGCCAATTTGATCACTGCTATTTCTAACAGATTAATTATAATAACAGCGGCAAATAAATTTGTAAACCCTAAGGTTATCGATCCAGGGGAATTGTATGGGGAAATTATACTATGTACTAGCTATGGTTCTAAAATTCATTGTTTGAGGAATTCAAAATCAGGGTTTTGTTTGGAAAATAAAGATAACAATACTTGAAAATTCAAGGAGTTTTAGAAAGCGAATTAAAGAACACAGATTCTAGGGAAGAACTCTTATTATGGATAACATGTAGGAATCAATTAATTTAACAGGTGGAATACTGCAATGATGTTATATCTCCTTGTTTGGCAAATATAACCTAGATTACTAATTAGTGACTCATCTCCGCTCGGTCTCAAAGTACACCAAATTAGTCAATCTTATAAGCAAATCAGTTCAATTCCTACATCTAGTACATCTGTTTGGATAGTGTAGATCGTATCATGTATTCCTATTCCCACTATTAATATTCACCTCTCGGTCCTTCTATCAATAGCTAGACATCTAAATTAATCGTCACCTCTCGGTCCTTGAATTAATCTAGAATTATAGAATAAACACAGGAATCATGAACCTAATTAATTAATCCTAACATGCATCCATAATATTATTCAAACCCTAGAACCCGCTAGGGTTTCTAGCCACTCATCGTAGGTAGAAATCCAAAAGAAAACATATTAAATTGCATAAACATAAAAGAACTTACAAGAAAAATAAAGGGTTTCGTGTTTCCCAAGTCTCCAAACTCTCAAAACCAAATTGTAGAGCGAAGATATGATAAGGAATGCTGAAAAATCGAATTTACCTAGGTATTTATAGAGGTGGATATGTATCCTATCAAATATAGGGCTAAAGATATGAATAAATCCGATTTTTATCAGATTTTCGCTCCAGCAGACTCGCTCGTGTCGATCATGGCTGATCCACGTCGATCACGTGGCTTCCTGGTCGGCGTCGATCGATGCTGATTGGCGTCTGTCGACGCAGCTTCTCGCCCCTTCTGTGCGGTCTCACGGTTTTGGCCATAACTTCCTCCTCCAAAATCCGATTGACCCGATTCCAATTGAGTTGGAGAGCTAACTCAAAGCATCATCCATTTCCATGTGCAAATAGCCCGAATTTCTCTTGTGGAAGAAATCTTCACTGCTAATCTTACACGTCACTGCTTTCGGAACGGCTTTCTCGTGAACTTAGGCCTAAAACCTTACAAAAACACCAAAATGCGCATAATACCACCTAATATAGACTCATGCATAGAATATATATATAAACTCAATAAAAATTCATAAAATAGTAGAAAATAATATAGATAAGCGAGTAAAATAATGAGCTTATCAATTACTAAGGCAATGCTATCAAGAACGGAGGTTCCTGACATTCCTGACAACCATGATGGTTATTTCACATCAGATAAAGAGTCGAAGGAAGAATTGCTGCTTGTATTTGTGGTAAGAATTGAGGAGGAGAAAATGGAGTGTGAATCTTTAAAGGAGAAAATCCTAGAGCAGGAACAATGCATACGTTCCTTCCAGAAAAGCTTAAGAGAGCTTGAAGAAGTGCTCTTAATTCATAGAGAACCTAAAGAAAAAGAGGTTTAGGTTTTAATGAAAATGATTCGAGCAATCATGCATCATCTTTGGGAACTGACATTGGAAAGAAGAAAATTTGCTTTTTTAATGAAAAACCAAGTGTTCAGGCAAGGTTGAAGGGCAAAGAGGGAAGCCAAAAGTGTACCAGCTCACGATGGAAAGGCTAAGTGTTGGTCATCCAACAACCCCAAACTAGTCAATGAGTAAATAATAAGGAAGCTGATTCGATGGGAGAAACTGGTAAAATAGTATATCCCAAATTGGGTGGAAGCCAGTTCAGCCCAAGAAATTGGTGAAGCATTATGTTCCCACTACGAGGAAACCAGTTTCATCAACCAGTTTGCCCAAGCAACCAATTTTAGTTGCAAGGAAGACAAATAACCAACCTGATTATGTCTATAACCAGAGACCCAGATCCTATACCAAGTATGAGAGGAAGAACATTTGAAATAGGGGGAACACCTTTTGAGGCATGAGCCCAACTATGTTTCTTTTCCAAGGGCTACGAAGGCTAACCATGGTGGTCAACAATCACATGGTCATTACATACATCCGAAACCTATGTTCCAAGGTCCTATAAGGAAGCCTGTTTCCAAAAAGACTGGACACACTTCCAGCCCTTCTCAAATCGAAGTGATGCATTATTTAAGATGGAAGATAAATGAAGCAGGAAGGAGCAATGAGAAGCTATATGCTGTGAGAATAACACAAGTTTAGATTCCCAAAGGGTGGATTCATCACACTAATCCTACATGACCCGCAAATATTCTGGGACCTAAAGCATAATTTGTGCTTTGCAGGAACAAGTACACGAGGATCAACTTCAGAATAAGAAAATTGTGTGGATTCTTCGGTGGTTTGCTCACATGACTGGAGAAAGAGATATTTTCTTAGATCTCATAATGGTCAGAGGACCACCGGTCATGTTTGGTGACAACTCTAAAGGAAGAGTTATTGGTAGGGGATGCGTGGAGTGAAATGGAGTCATTATTAATAACACCAACCTGAAGCATAACCTTCTAAGCATTAGTCAACTTAGTGAGAATAGTTATGTCATTTTCATTGTTGAATTAGAGTGTCAAATCAGAGATAGAACATTAAAGGAAGTTAAGCTCAGAGGCACAAGAAAAGTAGGTATTTATGTGGTAGATTGGCAAAGTGGTCAAGCAAGGTAGCGCTTCGTGCAACCAGCTCTTATGAGAAAAAATGGTTGTGGCATACGAGGCTAAGCCACTTGAAATTTAAGATGATTAATCACTTGGCCAAGCACGAGTTGGTACAAGGTTTACCTAAGGGCATCTTCAAGAAAGAAGGCATCTGCAACATTGTCAACTGGGAAAGCAGACCAAAGCATCCTTTAAGAACAAGCCGATTAGTGCTAGCATAGAGTAAGTTTTGGAACTTCTGCGCATGGACTTGTGATGCGGTAAAAGTTCAATAGCAATAAACTCTCAACCACACACAAGAATAAAATATCAATCCGAGTTCTTCTCGATTCGCCTACTAGAATACCGAGCTACTCAAGTGAAGTCTTATAGCTAAGCATGATTTCATCGTTGAGTAATTTCTAATCATCTAAACATGCAATTCAAATCTATGCTATCAATATAGGAAATACACGAATTTAAACAACAACATTAAATCGAACAATCCTTCTCAATATGGTAAACCAAGACAATCACAATAATCAAGCTAGGAAGATAGGATGTTGAATCAAGTAGAGATACAATCAAATTTGGCTAATCATTGTTGCAAACATTATTTAATTCCTAGGAGATTGAGCAATCGACCCTACACTCGATAGCCCCTTGTCACGGTGAGCTACCGGTTGATGATCTAGAACTAGCAAACAGTCACGTTATTTAGCCCTAAACCACTCCAAATGGTTCGTCAATTATCGCCCTACGACCTAGCACCGCACAGGGATTGGAACTAAAATCGTATGAATTAACACTAATCACGACGATTCCGCCCGCGTGTTGGCTGCAGCGTTCACGTCAACTACCTCCTAAGTTGGCTATTACCTACACCTAAGAGGTAAGGAACAAGCTCTAGTGAAATCCAAGCTCTCAAAGGAAAGTAAACAAACAATTCTCATGCCAAATTCTCATGCATCCTTCCTCAATTCAACATCCAAAACGGTTTAGAACTTCATACCTTTCAATTGTACAAATACAATTTGGAATACAATGAACTTCATTACAATTTGAAAGTAGAAATAAGATTCTTCCCCAATTTGGATTGGTTGACTTGATCCACCGCCTTCAATCTTCAATCTCGTACAAGTATTGATGAATTTAGCTCCTAGATACTCTAAGACTAGGATGAATTGGAAATGAAAAATGGAATCTAGGGAGAAATCTATCTATCGTAGGTGAAAAGTGACAAAAAGCTCCTCAAATAACTGCTCATTCCCCTTTTATATGCAAGCAATCAGGCCCTCGGATCGCCCGGTCGAAGTTTGGCTCGCCCGGGCCACCAAAAACTGCCAGAAACCGCCAAAAAACCGACTTAGCTCAGCCGATCGACATATGGCTCGACCGAGCCAAGTCCCAGCCCGGCCATGCTCGACCGATCCTGCACAGGCTCGACCGGTCGAGCTCTCTGAACTCCCGCTCGGCCGATCCTGCACAGGTTCGACCGGTCGAGCTCTCTGAACTCCCGCTCGGCCGATCCTGCCCACGCTCGACCGGTCGAAGCCTCCAAACTCCAAAACCTTGCAATTTTCCTCCAAAACTCCACCAAATATGCTTGTTTATGCCAAAAACCTATCCTACACAAGTCAAACACACAAAACACGAAAACACAAACAAAATACGACAAAAACATATGATACGGAAGTAAAATAACCACAAACAAGCATGTTCACATATCAAAATAAGGGTTATTTTACGCACGTATCAACTTGTTCGGACCAGTGACTCCACCCAAAATTGGAGAAAACATGTACACTCTTGTATTCATGGAAAACTACTCGAGATATATGTTGGTGAAGCTTCTCAAGAAAAATGACAAAGTAAAGATGACTTTTCTAAAATTAATCATGCTCGTCCAAAATGAAAGAGGGGTCATGATTAAGAGGATAAGGTCGGATAACGACACCGAGTTCTACAATGCCCACTTATGGACTTCTGTGCTGAAGTTGTTATCGGCGTGAGAAATAAACCCCATGGACTCCACAACAGAATGGCCAAGAAGAAAGACAAAACAGAACACTCAAGAAAGTCGTGCGGACAATGATGGCAGAGAACAATTTGAGCAAGCGATATTGGGTAGAAGCTATAATCACAACATGCTACACTCATAATAGAAGCGGACTCAATAGTCGGTTACACAAAATTCCCTATGAGGTTTATCATGGTCGTAAGCTTTCTTTAGCTCATCTTCGTGCTTTTGGTTGTCCATGTTATATTCACAATAATGGGAAGTCAAAGTTAAATACCTTTCTCCCAAAGCCGATGAAGTTGTGTTTCTTGGATATGGACACCCTTCTCACAAGATATATAGTGTACTTAACAAGACCATCGGGCTTGTGAAAATAACTTGCAATATTATTTTTGATGAAGTTACTTTAGTGTGCATGACTATGAAAGAACTGGTGGAAGATTCTCATGAGATCTATGATGACAGTGGACAATTAGGCTTAGAAAATTCTAATCACGAACTAATTGCTCTGATTAGATCTATGAGTGAATCATCTTCTCAACCTGTTTCCTCATTTGGTAATCACACGACCGAGAGGGCTGGTGATGGAAATGAACTTGCTGAGGCCGTGGATTCGATTTCCTAAATAACAACACAAATATAGGTGGAATCCAATCTGGAGTATTTGGACTTGAAGAAGAAGATCCACAAGAAAAGACTCTAGAGATGGAACTAGTAGACCAAGAAGAACTGACAAGTGAGTTAGGAACTGTTGATTATAAAATTGACAATATAGAAACTGATGATATCATCATCCTAGTTTCTGAAAGTTTGCAAGAAAACAAAGGACAACCTGCAGAGGAACCAGTTTTAGATCAAGCACTAGATGGAATCGAGCAAGCAAATGATCAACCAGTTCATGGAAGTGAGATTATATCATAGGACTTCCATCTCATAGAAGTCCCAGTTGCTCGAAGAATGCACAATAAAAAACCATTCGTACAACCAATTGAAGTCAAGGAGCTTCACAGACCCAAATGGCTGAGGCATCATCCAGAAGAAGTTGTGCTTGATGATGTGACCAATCCTGTTCGAACGAGGCATGTAAGGGAAGAGCTTTGTAAATTGAATCACTTAATCTATTAGCCGCGATCATTAATTGGAATATAAAGAATAAACTGATATGCCTATGAATAATCGTAGCATGCTCCAATTGATGATGCATATGAGGGTTTTACGGAATACCTGGATTGTAGATCCAGAAGAACGTAGTGCACAGAGATTTGATCCTCGATCCTCTTTCTTGCACACCAAGACTTATTCCTAACAGATTAAGGAATAAAATCTATGAAATTAAGTTTATTAATTTTGAAAATGAAGAGAGAGAGAAGAAAGAACACGATCCTCCTGATCTGATCTTCTGATCTGTATCCCAACTCCTATCCGAATATCTAGTGAAGATTCCCTTTGGATTCCTTTGCCGGATGAGAAGCAGAATTTCCTCCTCTTTTTCTCATATCTACTCGATCTCCACAGCTCCCAAAATACTAGTTTGTTGTGTTGCAACTTATGATCTTGTGGTGTGTTGTGATATGAGAAACTGAAGCCTATTTATAGGAAATTCTGGACTTCTATTTGGCCAGAGTTTTCATGGGCCAGACCAAGGACCAGAATGCAAATAGCAAATAAGGCCTATCAATTAATTAATTCTAATATTCAACCAAGAATATAATTATTTACTTAATATTGATTCATTCCACCAGAGAATCAATACTGTCCTACCTATTTGCTACCACATTTTGAGGTACGGGTTGCATGAGCTCGATATATCCCCACATTTATGGTTACATACATTAGTTAATTAATTTAGGCTCTGAAAAGCCATTTAATTAATTAACATCTTATATTCCCGAGTCAATCCGCTCAAACCTTTTCACTTATGCTTGAACTTAATCAACCTGCAGGTCTTTAGTATAATGATCCTATTAAGCTGCTCAGGGAATGTCACCATCCTATACTGGATGTGGTTACCTTGTTCTAGTACCAGACAGTCATATACAAACTGCTATCACCCAAGATACAGATATACAAGCTCAACTAGAGCCTTTCACTGCAACTCAAAGTGATACACAATCTGTGTATACTTATGTACCTTCATTTAGGTTTAGGATCTCATCAAGCCATAAAGATCTAGATTCCTTTAATATCATATAAAAGAATCGATCTCAACTTTGGTCCTTATCAATTTGTGCCCGTACCAGCATACCAAGCCATCCAAGATAAGATGCTTATTACTGCGTATGCTGCAGCCTACACCTGCAGTCTTTCCTGGGATTGTCTCAACTGTGATAACCATTTGTATCTGATATATGTGTAATTTGTGATATTTTTAGGGTATTTAATTGAATGATTTGATGCGGATAAGGTGCACAAATCACACACATATCTTTTCTTTTTGTTGATTTACCTTCACTTGGTGTTCGAAAGGTGTTTTGAGTGTGCAGGGCATAAAACGAGCAAGAAATCCGTGTTTTTGGAGCAAAATTTGGCTGAGGGGCTAGGCCATTCCGTTAGGGACAGAAACCAGGACTTAAAAGGCAAAATTCGAAGCCTGTCCCAAACCCGTTCGGGACCCACGTTCAGAAGGAGCCAATTTCTTTCGGAATTCGAAAATTTGGCGTGAAATTTGGAAGTTGAAGCCAATTCCGTTCGGGATCATCCTGTCCCACTCGGGAGGCATCTGTCTCGCTCAGAACTCGGAAATCTGGCGTGAATTTGTGGTGAATTGGTAATTCAAAGCCTATCCGGCTCAGGACGGCTCTGTCCCGCTCGGGATCTATCGGGGGGTTTCATATCAACTTAATTCTTATGCCGCTCGGGATGAAGGTTTTCAAAGGAGGTCCCGCTCGAGACCAACTTACTGAGGCTGTGGATTTTTCAACTATAAAAGGCCAAGGGAGGTCACTAAACAAGGGTTAGACTCGGAGAAACCCTAGAGAGAAAAAGGCACGAAGGAGAAGCGAAACTCATGATCTCAAGGCTGGGAATTGAAGGTTGAAGGAAGGAATCGAAGCTAGAATTGAGGATTCATCCTTAATGCCTAAGACTTCTTGTTTTCCCTTCTCTTCTATGTTTCATTTTGGGATATTGATGTTTTTCATTATATTCATGAGTAGCTAAACTCATTGTTGAGGATTTGGATGTGATTGGGAATGATTTTGAATATTGTTTGGATTTGAGTAATAGAATTTCCAAAGGTTTGTTTATTATTGTGGTTATGATTTTGCATTCCTTGCATGTTTGATCACCATGTGTTGGAAATAATGCCTCAATGAACTAACTTAATAGGTTTGTTAAATAGAGGGGATTGCACTAGTAATTGGGTGCCGTTTCACTTAGAAGATAGGTGAATCGATATCTAGGTCATTAATTCTTGAGCTATTGGGAGTTAATTGAAATCAATAAACTTAGACTTAGGTTGAGATTGAGATTAATCTACGGTTATTACACCGGTACTAAGGGTAACAACTAGAGTCAGTGAATTGACCCAAACTATTTTATGGAAATTTTTTTGTAGAGTTAACAAGTCCAAACATATTCTTAGTCCACCCCAATCCATCCTATGTTCCTCAAGTATTCTGTCTTTGGTAATCTTACGTTAGTCATTTGGTATTTTATTTAGTTGCTAGCATTAATCTTAGAATTTTAGGTAGTTTACAATTGAACATTCAAAGCCATTTTATCGCGTCTATATATTTAAGTTCATAAATCAATACCTTTTACTCAAAACAACGGGCGAGTTGAGTCTTCGTGTTCGATAATTTTTACTTGATAAAAAAATACTGCATCAAGTTTTGGCGCCGTTGCTAGGGACTCAAAGTGTAGGTCATTGTTTGATATTAGGGGATTTAAAACTTGGTAGTCTAGATTTACTATATTGTTGCTTAATTTTAATTTTCACTGGTGCAGGTCGTGCATGATTACAAGATCCAAGGCGAAGAAAATACAAGAACTGACTATACAAGGAGCAGTGAAGAAAGACATGGCGGAAGAAAATCAACCAAATGACAGACAGTTGATTGAAAATCGGCAGAGACAGCTGGAAGAAGTTCGAAACTAGGTTAACAATCCGGGGGAACGTAATCGAAGGGAAGAAAGGAGAAATCCTCTCCAAAATCTATTCCAACCACCGAGAGGAGAATCTACTGAAGGATTTAATGTGCGGATAGATGCTACTCACTTCGAGATCAAACCTCAGCTCGCTCAAATGGTCCAAAGGAATCAGTTTGGGGGAAAGCCTGGTGAAGACCCGAATAGTCATATCACACTGTGTCTGGAGGTAGCAGACATGATAAAGATCAACCAAGTCCCTCAGGAGCAAATCAAGATGTATCTATTTTCCTTCTCCTTGAAGGACGAAGCTAAGTCTTGGTTGATAGGATTGAATAAAATAGAGGTACGCACATGGGAAGATCTGAAAGAGAAGTTTTTGCTGAAGTATTTCCCACCGAGCCAAACGCTAAAAAGGAAAGAAGAAATTCAATCATTCAGCCAGCAATATGACGAGCCACTCTACGAGGCATGGGATAGATTTCGGGAGTTGCTGAGGGGATGTCCGAAATATGGGATGTCTGAAGCTCAGATAATCTGCCAATTTTATGTCGGGGTAGATAACGACACTCAATTGCGGCTGGATAATATTGGTGGAGGAGATTTTCTCGATCTGGAGGAAGATGAAGCCAAGCAGGCCATTGAAAAGCTGGCCGAAAACAGTTACAAATGGCCGAAGGAAAGAAGGGAATACAAAGTTGTGAAGAGTGTGGCTGAGATAAGGGACCAGGAGGAGATGAAGGAAAAAATGGCCTCGATGGAAACGAAAATGGATTTACTTCTTTTGGATCAAGCTCAACAACAACAGTAGCAAATGGGAAATTCCTCAAGAGGAGGAAATCCAACTCCGAATCAATGCAGTGAAATGGGGCAGATGGAAGCCCAATCAGTTGATAATGTTAAATTCGTTGGCAGAGGTAATTTTGGGAACTATAGAAGGCCCTACTATCAGTATGATAATCCTCCTTATCATCCCAATAATCGATTCAACCCGAACCTATCTTATGGGAATCCGAACAATGCTATGAATTCACCTCCTGGATTTGAGCAGAGAGGGGAAGGATCGAATCAAGGGAATGGAGGGGATCACATGCAGAAGCAATATGTGCAGCAGGAGAGAAGAGCGCCCGGCTCGAAAGAAGAAGAGTTTGAGAAGAGGCTTGAAAGATACGATAGTATGTTCACGGAGATGCAGAATCAAATCTCCACCATTGCCAAGCATGTGAGTGGGAAACACCAACAGGGGCAGTTTCCCAGTGATACCGAGGCCTATCCGAGGAAGAACGTTAGTGTGATTACCACAAGAAGTGGTAAGTCCTATGAAGAACCTAGTAACCCTACTTTAGGGAAGGAGAATAAGGGGCTGAAGGACAAAGGTGCAAAAGAGGAAGAAATTGAGGAGGAAGTGACTCCCCAGCTAGTCAAAACACAAAAGGGGAGCACATCCGAGGAAATTCCCAAAGGAAGCAAACTACCTTTTCCTCAGAGATTGGCGAAGAATAGGCTGAACAAGCAGTTTGCAAGGTTTTTGGATCATCTGAGCAAGGTGCACATCAACCTGCCGTTGTTGGAGGTATTACAGGATATTCCAGGGTACACAAAATTCTTGAAGGAGATGGTGACTCAGAAGAGGATATTTGGAGAGTTCGAAACTATGAATCTATTCGAAGAATGTAGTGCAGTGATCTAGCAAAAAATGCCTTTCAAGAGACAAGACCCAGGGAGCTTCACAATTTCATGTGTCATTGGGGGATTGGAGTTCGGCCATGCCTTCTGTGATTCGGGTTATATACCCGTTGATTTTAATGCCAAGGACTTTTGGCAGCAGATTTCTGGAGAGGTCGTCTTAGGGACATTGAGGATGAAATTGACAAAGGGTTCTCTCATTAGGAACCCGGTGCTTAGGTACATTCACAAGACCGTCGCGAACTCGGTATTCGGGAGACATGAGAGCAACAATGTGATTATTTCGGAGCTTTACTTGCTCCATTCGATGCTTACCGGAGTTCCTTTTTCCATGGCTGCTGTGGCTATGGATAACTGGAGTCGAGCCCCCACACGGACCAACATCTATTGTGGCGGAATGCTTATACCTATTCTCGATCATTTTTAGATTCACCGGGAAGGTACGGAGGTGCCACCGTCTGTGGTGGATCTTCCGGTACTCACTTTGGCTAAGTACATTTCCATTCCCAGAGAGAATGCCTACTTGTACAAAGTGGTTGACGACGCATGGATGATGCTTCCGAATACTGCCGCCATGACTATTACTGCTCCGAGTGCCGAGGCGAATTGGTTGTTGGACTCGCCAGCTCATAAAGCTTTATGGTATAAAAGAGGGCGAAATGGGACTTACTCCAATTATGAGCATTCTACTGCTGTGCCGGAGGATCATGATGAGGAGTCGATGGATGAAGAGGAACCGCAGACTGAGCAGGGTGCCAGAACATCATCAGCTGGAGCCCATCGCCCCTGGCAGACAGAGATGCTGGATATGATGAGAGGCATGACGTCGTCCATGGCCGGATTGGACATGCGGATGACCGGCTTAGGGATAGAGGTTACAGGGTTGCGGGCCGATTTGGTTAATCAGCGAATATGGTTCGAGCAAAGATTTGATCAGGTGAATGATAGACTGACCAGCATCGAGACCGTGTTGCACGACTTGTGTGATCAGTTTCCAGCTTACTATCAGAGCGCCGGAGGAATGACGATGCTCCAGGCTCGGCCCAGCAGTGATCACCGTCTTACCATCTTTTCAAACTTAGTCGTCTTCGGACTAAGTTTGGGGGGTTGGACGGATGTCGGTTCTCTCTTCTTCCCTATCTTCCCTACTTGTTATTTTAGACTGCTTTATCTTTTCTCTACCATTGTTTACTTTTATGTAGTCTGTTTTAGTGTTTAGTCTTATTTAGTTGCTTTGAGTCATTCGATGGGGTTGTATAATGATATGATCTTAATCTTGTTTAGTAATTGGTATTTTGAGAATTGTGGTTTTGCTGTTTTTCTGTGGTGATTTGGAGCAGGTGGATAGAGCTTAAACAGTCGGAACCATGCCGGATTTTCTTTAATTCCACCTTGTAAAACTGATGGAAGTAGGGTACACAAACTCTAACACTTAATTCTCACACTAAGCATGAATTGTATGATTTATTTTGAGTTAAGTGCTTACAAGTGAAGTGGGCTTGATTGTGATAACTTTGGCTTAAGATTGAATTCGTGATGAGGCATGAACATGATTTGATTTCATTTGAGCTTATGATAGGGCGGAATAACTAGAATTTGATGCATGCCTTGGTTGAACAAATTTTGCACTTGACGTCATGTTATATTAATGCTTAGAACTCAACACCTTTGAACTTGTGAGTTTTGAGCCTAATGAGTCCTTATACCTCATTATTGATTGGTTGTGAGAGGCGAGACACAAGTGGAATAAGTACAGTCTGTCGATAACACTTTGTTTAACATGTCACATTGAACTAGGAAATGATCTTAGGCCATTCCTTCTTAGTACCTACCTTCGATACTGTTGGAGAAATAAGGTGGAAACATAATTACCCTAACCATTGTTTTGGAGCCAAGTTGAGCCTTTAATTCTTTCATATATGCTTAGGAACAAGTTTGACGGGTTTGGATGAGGTTTGAGAGAAGAAGAAATGAAGTGCTTGGATTGAATTTTGTGAGAGAAATGAAAATAATGATTTGGAAAATCTTTTGGGGTTGTAGAAAGAATATATAAGAAAAAGAAAAGAGAAAGAGCAAAGAAAAAGAAAAAGAAAAAGAAAGAAAATAAATAAAAATAAAAAGTGGTTTGTTTGCATATCGAGCGATGAAAAGTGAGAAATTGTCAGACTGTGGAACAAGAGTTGTTACTTATGTGTTGAAAGGTTGAGTGGTAGAATGTTGAGAAGAGGGTCGGGGATAAATGAGTCACTTTAGCCTAAAATACCCTACCTCTTCGTAAGCCACGTTACAACCTGATGAAAGTCCTATTTGATTCTAGAACGATGTTTCGATGTGAACGAATGTGGTAGAGATGAACAATATGAATGAAACTTGTGTACTTGTGCTTGAGAGAAAATAAATTAACCCTATACAATTGAGTGTGAGTGTTACACCTTTATATGATCACATGCCAGTAAGGTTGAGCTCTTTGCATTAATACAAACATGATGAATAATGACAAATTTGAGAAATCGAAATATGCATTGATAGATAGTGGTGAGCGGTGATGCATTGCACCAAGTGAATGAAAATCTAATGTTTGTTTTTGATTGAGGACAATCAAAGGCTTAAGTTTGGGGGGTTTGATATGTGTGTAATTTGTGATATTTTTAGGGTATTTAATTGAATGATTTGATGTGGATTAGGTGCACAAATAAAACACATATCTTTTCTTTTTGTTGATTTACCTTCACTTGGTGTTCGAGAGGTGTTTTGAGTGTGCACGGCATAAAACGAGCAAGAAATTCGAGTTTTTGGAGCAAAACTTGGCTGAGGAGCTGGGCCATTCCGTTAGGGACAGAAACCAGGACTTAAAAGGCAAAAATTGAAGCCTGTCCCGTTCGGGACAGGCCGGTCCCGTTCGGGACCCACGTTCGGAAGGAGCCAATTTTGTTCGGAATTCAGAAATTTGGTGTGAAATTTGGAAGTCGAAGCTAATTCCATTCGGGATCATCCTGTCCCGCTTGGGACCTGTGCTCGGGAGGCGTCTGTCTTGCTTGGAACTTGGAAATCTGGCGTGAATTAGTGGTGAATTGGTAATTCGAAGCCTATCCCGCTTGGGATGGCTCTGTCCCGCTCGGGATCTATCGGGGGTTTTCGTTTCAACTTAATTCTTGTCCCACTCGGGATGAAGGTTTTCAAAGGAGGTCCCGTTCGGGACCAAACTACTGAGGCTGCGGATTTCTCAACTATAAAAGGCCAAGGGAGGTCACAAAACAAGGGTTAGACTCGGAGAAACCCTAGAGAGAAAAAGGCACGAAGGAGAGCGAAACTCACGATCTCAAGGCTGGGAATTGAAGGTTGAAGGAAGGAATCAAAGCTAGAATTGAGGATTCATCCTTAAAGCCTAAGACTTCTTGTTTTCCCTTCTCTTTTGTGTTTCATTTTTGGATATTGATGTCTTTCATTATATTCAGGAGTAGCTAAACTCATTGTTGAGGATTTGGATGTGATTGGGAATGATTTTGAATATTGTTTGGATTTGAGTAATAGAATTTCCAAAGGTTTGTTTATTATTGTGGTTATGATTTTGCATTCCTTGCATGTTTGATCACCATGTGTTGGAAATAATGCCTCAATGAACTAACTTAATAGGTTTGTTAATTAGAAGGGATTGCACTAGTAATTGGGTGACGTTTCACTTAGAAGATAGGTGAATCGATATCTAGGTCATTAATTCTTGAGCTATTGGGAGTTAATTGAAATCAATAAACTTAGACTTAGGTTGAGATTGAGATTAATCTACGGTTATTGCACTGGTACTAAGGGTAACAACTAGAGTCAGTGAATTGACCCAAACAATTTTATGGAAATTGTTTGTAGAGGTAACAAGTCCAAACGTATTCTTAATCCACCCCAATCCATCCTATGTTCCTCAAGTATTCTCTCTTTGGTAATCTTACGTTAGTCATTTGGTATTTTATTTAGTTGCTTGCATTAATCTTAGAATTTTAGGTAGTTTACAATTGAACATTCAAAGCCATTTTATTGCGTCTAGATATTTAAGTTCATAAATCAATACCTTTTACTCAAAACAACGGGCGAGTTGAGTCTTCGTGTTCGATAATTTTTACTTGATAAAAAAATACTGCATCAGTATCTCGCTAGGTCAAATGATCCATACGATCTTCCGTGATCTACTACACACCGTATGATCTCCCTATCGACGAGATAAGAGGATAAAAGCGTTTGTAACACATGTTTATTAATTCAGACAGGAGATGAACATACAACATTTATGATTCCCAGTATATCAACCAATCCGCATTGTACGTAATATACCAATCATAATGCTTTCAGTATATAAATCCATCAATCTCACACTTATACTCAAAGCTTTATACAGGTGCTTTCCAGAGTATAACGCGTCTAAACTAATCTAGCAATTACTTCAATCATTCTACGTGGCTGGCTTTGCTCTCTGCCCAAGGCTACGTACATGCATCTCGTAGACCTTCTGAGGCAGAGCTTTTCTGAATGGATATGCTAGATTATTCTTTGTATCAATCTTCTCTACTAGCGCATCACCCCTTGCTATGATTTCTCGTATAATATTGTACTTCCTCTCAATGTGTTTTGTTGCTCTGTGAGTTCGTGGTTCCTTTGAGTTAGCCACGACTCCCGAATTATCACAATACACCGTAATAGTCTTAGGTAGCTTAGGAATCACGTCCAAATCCAGTAGGAAGTTTCAAAACCATACTGCTTCTTTTGAAGCCTCAGAAGCTGCCACATATTCTGCTTCCATTGTGGAGTCAGCAATGCACTTCTGCTTTGCACTCCTCCATGATATGGCCCCACCTCCCAATGTAAACACATAGCCAGAGCTGGACTTCTTTTCGTCTCAGTCTGCATGGAAATCAGAATCTGTATAACCCACAGGGCACAACTCCTCATACTGATAGACGAGAATATAGTCTCTAGTCATTTTCAATAATTTGAGTATGTGCTTTACTGCAGTCTAATGCTCTTGTCCAGGGTTAGACTTATATCTTGCTACCATGTCTACGGCAAAGCAGATATCTGGCCTCGTACAAAGCATTGCATAAATGAGACTCCCCACGGCCGATGCATACAACATGTTTCTCATCTCATCTTTCTCCTTTTGTGTCACCGGAAACTGATCCTTGGAAAGATGTACGCCATGTCTGAAGGGTAATAGACCTTTCTTGGTAGTTTGCATGCTGAAACAAGCAGTCACAATATCCACATATGATGCTTGAGACAAGGCTAGCATCCTTTTATTGCGCTCCCGCAATAGTTTTACCCCTAGGATGTATCCTGCCTCACCAAGGTCCTTCATATGAAACTGTTCGGATAACCACCCCTTTATGCCTGACAATACTTCCACATTGTCGCCAATTAGTAGAATATCATCTACATAAAGTGCAAGGAACACCACGCTTCCGCTGACACATAGACGGTACACACAACTCTCGTTTGAACATTGTGAAAATCCATAGGATTTAATCACTTCATCAAAACATAGATTCCATGAGCGTGAAGCTTGTTTAAGTCCATACAACGACTTCTGAGCTTCCAGACCAAATGCTCTTCGCCCTTCCGCACATAACCTTCTGCATATTGCATATCAATGTCCCGACCTTCTTCATGGTACCCATTCAGAAATGCAGTTTTGACATCCATCTGCCAGATTTCTAGGTCCATATGTGCTGCTATGGCCAGGATTGTAAGAATGGACTTAAGCATGGCTACCGGTGAGCAGGTCTCATCATAGTTTACTCTTTCTTTCTGACTATAACCCTTTGCCACTAACCTTGCTTTGAAAGCTGTAACTTCACCATTCACTCATTTATTTCTTTTGTATACCCATTTTCACCCTATGGCTCGATAGTGTTGCATCCGAAAAAAAATAAAAAATAAAATAAAATTTAAATTTGCTACTCTCTTTCTTTTCCTTAATTTATGTTAAGCATGATATTATGTGATTATGTCTAATAAGTCATACCATAGAATATTAAATTATTAAATATGAAAATAGATTCACTTTTAGATATATTCTTCTAGATATTAAAATATTATTTTATGATTTAGATATATCTATACAAAAGATAATTCCATATCTTTTGAGATTTAATAAGAATTATCCCTTAGGATAACTATATCATATCTTTTTTTTTTAAAATCTTTTATGATCTCGTAAACCTTAATTAAACTAGTATAAATAACCCTTCTCGTATTTCTCCACGACGACCTGCTTCTTGTTGCGCTTCATCGCCTCTGTTTCATTCGTGAGGTCGTTGATCCAATCCCACAGTGCCTTGACCGTGTTGTTCTCCACGGCTGCGTCCATGAGAGAATCTGGGAGGGATTGTATAATTATTTCCTGCGCAATGAGATCAACCTGATGGCATTTCTTGTTCTCAAGTGTCCAATCCTCCATAGGTTTGTCTATCATTTCAACGCCGCCTAAAGAATCTCCTATGGAGAGATTGACTTTAGGAATTTGGATCTTCAGAGGTCCATTCTTTAGAACCTCATCCATCTCTGGATATTGAGCTCTCAACTGTATGAGACACCTCTTGTTCCGTACTTCGAACTTCTCTGGATTGTACTTGGGAAGACTTGGATAACTCATCATTATCTAAAAATTATCTGCTCGCTAATCACACTAAACAAACAGTTAGAGTGTAAGGAAGTATGGATCTGGTCTTAAGCGACTCAAAATAGGACAGTCTAGAAAGACCGACCTGCGTTGATACCACTTGTTGGTCCCAGATCAGAGTATGTGTAATGTGCAGCGAAAGTAATAATACAGTTAAATACACTCTAATTATGAGCAGTTCAGTTTCTAATCAGAACAGTTTTTGCTTAGCAATTTTAGAAAAATAGTTTATGTTAGCCAACATATTATGTGTAATGTGCAGCGAAAGTAATAATACAGTTAAATACACTCTAATTATGAGCAGTTCAGTTTCTAATCAGAACAGTTTTTGCTTAGCAATTTTAGAAAAATAGTTTATGTTAGCCAACATATTAGGTTAACAGTTTTACAGGTTCGAGCAGTTAACAATTTATACACTTCAACACTTACAGGATATATAATTGAAAACTGTAAAGTGCGTAAAGTAAGTAAAGCTGTAAACGATACAAGATATTTATAGTGGTTCGGAGCCTTAAGTCCTACGTCCACTCTTTGGATATCTGATCCGGTAATTCACTAAGTTATGAAGATACAATCCTCACGATCTATAGCCTGTTGTTGTAGAAACCTCCGTCCACAGCAGAATGGATCACTCGCCGAGGCAGTTGTACTTCACTCCTTCTTCAGTCCATCGAAGGCTCTACGTCTTCTCTGTGGACCGGCTCGAAGTTGGACTGAGGACAAACCTCCCTTTTCCTTCTCCGGTAGGATAAATGGTTGAGTTCTTCCTAGAATGTACACAGTTTGGCAGTTGCCCGTAATAACCTTCTCTTCCCTTGCAAGAGCAGGCTGCTGTGTTCTTACTCGAAAAGTAAGAACACCAACAAAGTAGATTAAGTCAGCTGACTTAATCCTCGTGTACCCAAGGTCACACGGTGAATCTCGAAGGATTCTTTGAGTAGTAATGCCTCGTGTTCAATAAATGAACCACGAATTTAATGCCTTCTTGCTTGAGAGCTTTAATTGCTTTGAGTGCTAATTTATGCAAATAGGCAAGAATAAATGTGTCGAGATTCAAAGATGCAAAGGTTTTTCTGTCTCTGTTGTTCCTGCTATTTAAAGGTGGGAAATTAGAAATTAGCTGGTAGAGACATTGAGAAGGACGTCCAATCATAGTCCATCCTTCTCTGAAAAAGTCACTTGCCTCTCTGCTTTTTCTGCTACGTCGTACTTTTCTGAGCAGTTTGTACTTGTTGTGTCAGACACCGAACAATGTTGTACGCCAGTCGCAACTAAGTATCTGTCTGTCTTTTATCATTGACTTCCTTGAAGTTTTCCTGCGATTTGTTCGACATCTTGCTATGTACGCATTCCTTGACGTGAAACTGTCTTGGTCTGAAACTGTGAGCGCCTCTCAACAGTTTCTATATGAAGACTATGTCTACAGTTTTCTTGAATATCTAAGCCTTGTCAGGACAAACTATCTGCGCAGTTTTTGTGACCTTTGCTCTGCTCCGCTTTTCTTTGTCTAGTATGTTCGACAATTATCTCGTCTGAATGGCGTCTTCTTCAAAACTATTCCACAGTTTTGATGGTTTCCTTCTTCCTAGACAATTACAACTCGTTATGGGTTTTGTATACTGAAAGCATTTATTATAATGAGTATACAATGGTTCATTTCTCCTATCTGTTAACAATCTTACATGTATGAACAATGGTATCCTCTTGTCTCATCGATAGGGACGATCATACGGCGTGTCGTAGATCACAGAAGATAGTATGATCACTTGACCTAGTGAGACATAAACCTGATCACAGCCGAGACAACGTATGAGGATACGTCTGTCCGGATCGCTGCGGCATTGTCGGAATAAGTAGTCTGTCTTGGTTACTTGACATGCTGGTACGCAGGGGTGGCATATTGATGGACCGCAGTGAGATGTATTCATCTGTCTGACATCAGCGGATTTAAGATCTCGTTATATTGATTGAGTCCAAACCCTCACAAAAGGTTCAGGGGTTTGCACGGGTTGACTGTTGCTTTGACTTGCCATGGTGGAGAGCCTAAGTTACGTGCTCGTATATCCGCATCTTGGGTAACAACAATTCGTGTAGTACCGCATGAGACTGGGTTTAGGTAACCATATCCAAGTAATAGGATGGGGACATTCCCTGAGGAGCTCAATAACATTCATCGTGTCAAAGTCCTGTCGGCTGATTAAGTTCAGACACGAGTGATAAGGATTGAGTGGTACTACTCAGGAATAATAAGATATTAATTAATTATAGTTAGAGCTTGTCAGAGGCTCCGATTAATTAATGGATGTCCGGTAACCTTAAATATGGGGATTCTCAATTAATGCAGCCCGTTCTCATAACGTGGTAATAAAGGGGTAGGTCAGTATTAATTCTGTGGTGAAAAAGAATTAATATTAATTAATTAATTATGTCCTGGGGTTTGGACATGGGAATTAATTAATTATTGGCCCACTTTATTATTTGCATTAGGTCCCAGGACTGACCCAATTAAATATGCTGAAAAAGGGCCCAGTAGCCCATTAAGGATAAAACCCTGTGTCTATAAATAGACCATTCTCTCTGGAAACCCTAGCTACTATTGAACACATTCAAATCAGTGAAACCCTAGAGGCAGAGAGAGAGTGGGCGGCGCCTGTAGAGGGGAGAAGAAGGATTTTTCTGCTCCGGCATACAACACAGATCTGTGGAATCCTCACCAGTAGCAGATCTGAGCAGCACCGGGATACAGATTTGAAGATCTAATCTGTAGAACAACATCTTTCTTTCTTCCATTTTCTTTTCGATTTTTATTCTATGAAATTAGAGATCTAAGTTCTTATTCCGCAGATAAAATTGGATTGCGTGGTTGAATTCAAGTTGGAAATTCAAATGCAAAAGATCGGTTCAGACTAGACGAAATTACGGTAATTCTCAATCCAAAATATTGTATTAAATTTATAGTAGCATGCTAGGATTCATCTTGTATTTAATTATGCATAAAATCAAAAAATCGTTTCGGTTCTGTTTGGTTTTGGTGATTTGGTTCACGGGAAAACCCTACAACTGGTATCAGAGCCAGGTTCTTGATTTATGGCTCTTTTATGTATAATTAAATTCAATATGCACGTATGTATGAATTTACTGTTGTGGATGGTTTTTGTTCCTCGTGGCAACCCGTGTGATTCAGCCCGCAGTGGTTTATCCATGTAGTGCTGAATTATTTTTGTAAAATCATGAGAAAATCCGTGATTAGTGTAGATTTGAAAATTGTAATAGAATAGTTATTCTGTAATTTTTTCAAATTTATTTGGATGGGTCGAGGACGAAGAACGAAGACGGAGTCGATGAAGGGCGGTGCACGGCAGCGACAGGAGGCCGCGGCGGCGCGGGCGACGGCACGCGAGGTGCGCGCGGCGGATCGGCTGTTGGGGCAGCGGCGGTGGCTGTCATCGGCTGCTGCTGTCTCTGCCGCGGTGGCTCGTGTTTTGGTGGTTTGTGTAATCCTGTGTAAACCCAAGGGTTTGCATTAGGGTTAGGGCAAATCATCAGATCACAAAGGCCTAAATCCCAAAAGATTTGGTGAATCAAGATTTGGAGGCCCTTGAAGATTTGGGAAGATTTGAAAAGATTTGGAATTATCCCAACTGAATTTAAATTCAAATTGTAATTGATAGAATTTATTTTTCAATTTTTGGGGCCACGAGAAATTTTTGTTTGTCTTAATTGTCCTCGTATGATATGTGATTTATTTATGTGCACAATTAAGCATGTGTAGATAATAGGAAAAGCATGATTTATCGCTTTTATTATTTACAGCTTTCCAAGCATGCTTATGTGATTAATTTCTTGTTGGATTATATTTTGAGAATTTTTGGGCTTGTATTATTACATGCAAAAATTTGGGAAATATAATGACAGAAATTATGTGTGCGCATAAAGAAACCTTTTAAAAGAAAATTACTTAGCAGATTTTTTTAATTAAAATCAATAGACCTCCACAAAGCGGTCCTAGGCTGTAAGTGTATCTCTCGTTCTAGTAAACGTTTACGAGTGTAGCTTGCTAGTTCTTAGAGGTGCATGGGTACGGTTGTTGGGATTTCTAGACAAACAATTTAAATCATGTGAATAGTGGGAGGGTTTTGCGTAAACGTCTACGAGTGTAGCTTGCGTAGATCTCTTTCACAAGTATTCTAGGATTGATTTAAATTATGGATAACAAAAGCTTTAAGCGCTGTGCAGTATGGTTACGTGCCATGCTAAACTGTCTCTTTTGGCCGGAGTTAAATTTGTGGTTAATTGCTTAGAAGCATCTTAGAATATAATACAAGAATTGCATCCCTGTTCTTGAGAGATGGCTTAGTCTAAGGTTTTCAATAATTATTAATTTCTAGTGTCAAAAGCTTCCTGACATGGTAGTGAAATTAAATGGATTGGTGCTTAAACCCCGCAGTTCTGGTTGAGGGTGACATCGTAAACGTCTACGAGTGTAGCTTGCGGTGGGAACTCTTGGGCAATTAGTGGAAAACATTTGTATTTGATTTATTAAAAGGTTTTCAATGCATTTGTTTTCGAAGTTCTACATGTATGTTCTTATTTAAGATTCTTTATTGTTTCAGATATTTCTATGTCTAATGTCTTCATTATTCTCGCACAAAACACTCTAACTGGTCCAAACTTCCTGGAATGGAAGCGCAAACTCGAGTACCTCCTGATTGCAGAAGAACATATGTTCGTTCTACAAGTACTTCGTTCCGAAGTGCCAACTGCTGAATCCATTATAATGGATATAAACTTTTATAACATGTGGGAGAAATCGAACAATGTAGTCAAGTGCTACATGATGACCACTATGTCGAATGTCTTATAGCAGCAGCAGCAGCACCATAGGGATGCCTATGACATCATGACGAGTCTGGAGGCGACCTATGGGGAAACTGATATTGCCGTCAGGTTCAATCTCATGAGGGAAATCGTGAGTAAGAAATTGAATGATGGCACCTCAGTGACAAAGCACGTAGTTACCATGACTCACCTCATGGATGAACTAACTGTGCATGGTGGAGGTATCGACGCTGAGGCTAAGGTCGATATCATACTGAACTCTCTACCCAATTGAGAGTTTTAGGCTGAATGTTGTCATGAACAAGAAAGAGTATACTCTTAACGAGTTGCTCAATGACTTGATGGCGGTGGAATCGGTCATGAACCCTCAGAAGGTTGCCTTGGCCACTTCTGGTAATCTCTCTGCTGTACCAAAAAGTATGAAGCGGAAGAAAGGGATTAAGAAATGGGCCAAGAAGACACCTGTGAAGGATGGTGGGGCTGGGAATAAGCCTAAGGTGGCAACTGAAAGGGACAGATGCTTCAGGTGTGGTAAGAAAGGACACTGGAGGAAAGATTGTCAAGCCAACAAAGCTAGACAAGGTATGCCATTTTGCATGTATAACTGTAAGCATGATTAGAGTCCATTGTTGCTCTCCTAGAGCTGTAAGCACTGACTTGTTGATCATGTTGTTGTACTTTGCAGGGGACCGTGCCGACAAGGCTGGTGAGTGATGGCAAGAAGCTACCAAACTGGATGAAGGCAACGTCTTAGGATGGAGCTTCATGGAGTTTTCTTTTCTTTATGTTTTGATGAATTAAGTACATTGGAGAGTTTATTTGTGGGCCGTGGTTTATCGGCAGGACAAATTTTATCAACTTTTATGGATATTTGTTATTTATGATTTTATCATTGGTAGTAACAATGTTATCCGTTATGGAATGCTGATTTACAATCTCTATGTTACTTCGATCAAAACATGTCCTTTGTATTGCATGTAATTCATCCGTAATTGATAATCCTAGAAAGAGAAAACTTAAATCTTCTGATGAGGATCTTACATATCTCTGGCACTTGAGACTGGGTCATATCAGCTTGAAGCGGATTCAGAGACTTGCAGATGACGGTTCATTGGACCTAGTTCAGGCTGTACCTTATCAAGTCTGCGAATCCTGCATCGAGGGCAAGAAGTCAACTAGGCCTTTCAAGGCTAGTCAGTCTCGAGCAGAGAAAGTGTTGGAATTGATCCATTCTGACTTGTGTGGACCGATGTCCACGCAGGCTCGTGGAGGGTACGAGTACTTCGTCACTTTCATTGACGATTACTCAAGGTACGTATACGTTTACCTGCTTCGCTACAAGTCTGAATGCTTTGAGAAATTCAAAGAGTTTAAGGCTGAAGTAGAAAAGAAGGTTGGAAAAACTATCAAGTCACTGCGATCTGACCGCGGTGGCGAATACCTCAGTAACGAGTTACTGCAGTTTTTGTCAGAAAATGGGATTACATCCCAGTGGACTGCACCGGGTACTCCCCAGCAAAACGATGTAGCTGAAAGAAGAAATATGACTCTTCTAGAGATGGTAAGATCAATTATGAGTTATGCAAACTTACCAATTTTGTTTTCGGGCTACGCATTGGAAACATCAGCTTACGTGCTTAATGTGGTGCCCTCTAAATCAGTTCCCAAGACGCCTTCTGAGCTCTTCCTTGGTCGCAAACCTAGTTTGTGCAAGTTTAGAGTATGGGGCTGTCCGACACACGTATTGTTGAAGGAACCTGATAAGTTAGAAAGCAGGTCAAAAGTAATGATGTTCATAGGGTATCCCAGGCAAACGAAAGATGGTTACTTTTACCGTCCTGAGAGTCAAAGAGTCGTTGTTAGCACCAACGCTAGATTCTTGGAGGACGAGTATGTGAGTAATCACAAGTTAAGGAGTGATATCGTTCTTCAAGAAATTGAGAACGAGAATGCAATTCCAAGGGAAGGGGAACGTATAGATGTGGGTGCACCTGTGAGAGGCACAAAACCACAGACACGTTCTTCAGTGCAAGGTGCAGGACCACAAGCTACTGCACCTACTACTGACACGGCACCTATGCCTCGTCGTAGTGGGAGAGTTATTTTCCAGCCAGAAAGATACATGTTCGTGGGTGAGTCTTCGGACTTGAGCCCGGAAGACGGACATGAGGACTCTGACCCTCTGACTTACGAAGAGGCAGTGCAGGACAAGGATGTTGCCAAATGGCGTGTCACCATGGATTCTGAAATAGAATCCTTAACTGCTATGGATGTATACCCAAAAATTGATTTGCCGGATGGCTTTAGGGCCATAGGGTGCAAATGGGTATACAAGAGAAAGAAAGGGGCGGATGGAAAAATCACGGCTTTTAAAGCCAGGCTGGTGGCAAAGGGTTATAGTCAGAAAGAGGGCATTGACTATGACGAAACCTTTTCACCCGTAGCCATGCTCAAATCCATCCGGATACTCCATGCCATAGCTGCGCATATGGACCTCGAGATCTGGCAGATGGATGTCAAAACCGCTTTTCTAAATGGTTACCTTGAAGAAGGTAGGGACATCTATATGCAGCAACCCGAGGGTTACATAAGCAAGGGCGAAGAACATCTTGTCTGGAAGCTTAAGAAGTCCTTGTATGGACTTAAGCAAGCTTCAAGGTCGTGGAACTTACGTTTCAATGATGTGATTAAATCCTATGGATTTGTACAGTTGGAAAACGAAAATTGTGTTTATCGAGTTTGTGTCAGTGGGAGCGTGGTCTTCCTTACACTATACGTTGATGACATACTCCTATTTGGAAACAACGAGAGAGTGATGTCGGAAATCAAGGCTTGGTTATCCGAACAGTTCCAAATGAAGGATCTGGGAGAAGCTGGCTACATTCTTGGGATTAAGGTCTTACGAGATCGTAAGAGAAGAATGTTGAGCTAATCCCAGGCATCCTATGTGGATACTGTGATAGCCCGGTTCAGCATGCAACTCGCCAAGAAAGGCTTGCTACCTTTCAGATAAGGCGTTCATCTTTCTAGTGGGCAGTGTCCTTAGACACAGCGGGAGAAAGATAAGATGAGTCTTGCACCATATGCTTTGGCTGTGGGTAGCCTCATGTATGCGATGCTGTGTACCAGGCCAGGTATCTGTTATGCCGTTGGCATGGTAGCAAGATATCAGTCTAACCCTGGACAGGTGCACTGGACTGCTGTAAAGCACATCCTCAAGTATTTGAAATGAACTAGGAATTTCTGCCTAGTTTATCAAAGTGAGGATTTGTGCCCTTTGGGTTATACAGACTCGGATTTCCAAGGAGACCAGGATGAGAAGAAATCGACCTCAGGATATGTGTTTACCCTGGGAGGTGGAGCTATATCTTGGAGGAGCTCAAAGCAGAAATGCATTGCTGACTCCACCATGGAGGCAGAATATGTCGCCGCTTCCGATGCCTAGAAAGAGGGGATGTGGCTCCGGAACTACCTTTTAGAGTTGGGCATGATCCCGATTTTCCGAGGAGCATCACAATTTATTGTGATAACTCTGGTGCAGTGGCAAACTCAAAGGAACCGCAGTCTCATAGGGCAAGCAAACACATAGAGAGAAAGTATCATATCATACGAGAAATCGTATCGAGGGGCGATGTGCTGATTAAGAAGATTGACACTGCTCACAATCTTGCTGATTCATTTACAAAGAACATGCCGCAGAAAGTTTACGAAAGACATATTCGTGAGCTGGGTCTGAGGTGGATGCCGACCACTGATAGTGGTTAAAGAGACAGCAGACTAGATAGACGGACTGTATACTCTGTAATAACTTAGTTATGCTTTGAGTATAAGTGGGAGATTGATGGGTTTTGTATACTGAAAGCATTTATTATAATGAGTATACAACGATTTATTTCTCCTATCTGTTAACAATCTTACATGTATGAATAATGGTATCCTCTTATCTCATCGATAGGGACGATCATACGACGTGTTGTAGATCGCAGAAGACAGTATGATCAGTTGACCTAGTGAGACATAAACCTGATCACAGTCGAGACAGCGTATGAGGATACGTCTGTCTGGATGGCTGCGACATTGTCGGAATAAGTAGTCTGTCTTGGTTACTTGACTTGCTGGTACGCAGGGGTGGCGTATTGATGGACCGCAGTGAGATATATTCATCTATCTGACATCAGCGAATATAAGATCTCGTTATATTGATTGAGTCCAAACCCTAACAAAAGGTTCAGGGGTTTGCACGGGTTGACTGTTGCTTTGACTTGCCATGGTGGAGAGCCTAAGTAACGTGCTCGTATATCCGCATCTTGGGTAACAGCAATTCGTGTAGTACCGCCTGAGACTGGGTTTAGGTAACCATATCCGAGTAATAGGATGGGGACATTCCCTAAGGAGCTCAATAAAATTCATCGTGTCAAAGTCCTGCAGGCTGATTAAGTTCAGACACGAGTGATAAGGATTGAGTGGTACTACTCAGGAATAATAAGATATTAATTAATTGTAGTTAGAGCTTGTCAGAGGCTCCAATTAATTAATGGATGTCCGGTAACCTTAAATATGGGGATTCTCAATTAATGCAGCTCGTTCTCATAACGTGGTAATAAAGGGGTAGGTCAGTATTAATTCTGTGGTGAAAAAGAATTAATATTAATTAATTAATTATGTCCTGGGTTGTGGACATGAGAATTAAATATGCTGAAAAAGGGCCCAGTAGCCCATTAGGGATAAAACCTGGGTCTATAAATAGACCATTCTCTCTGGAAACCCTAGCTACTATTGAACACATTCAAATCAGTGAAACCCTAGAGGCAGAGAGAGAGTGGGCGGAGTCTGTAGAGGGGAGAAGAAGGATTTTTCTGCTCCGGCCTACAACACAGATCTGTGGAATCCTCACCAGTAGCAGATCTGAGCAGCACCGGGATATAGATCTGAAGATCTAATCTGGAGAACAACAGATTTCTTTCTTCCCTTTTGTTTTCGATTTTTATTCTAAGAAATTAGAGATCTAATTTTTTATTCCGCAGATAAAATCGGATTGCATGGTTGAATTCAAGTTGGAAATTCAAACGCAAAAGATCGGTTCAGACTCGACGGAATTACGGTAATTCTTAATCCACAATATTGTATTAAATTCATAGGAGCATGCTAGGATTCATCTTGTATTTTATTATGCATAAAATCCATAAATCGATCCGGTTCAGTTTGGTTTTGGTGATTCGGTTCACGGGAAAACCCTACAACTCGATCGTCCTAGACTTTGGTATATAGTTTTGACACATCAAAACATCAATTTAAAGTTGGACTTCTACATCAATACTTAAGAATTTCCCCCTTTTTTTATGTTGTCAAAACCATACCTCTAAGTCTATCTAAGTCGACTAGAAGATGCAGTTGATCTGAGTTTACAAAATTTTCTATCTAACACTGCTCAGGACTGTGCTTCTTCTACACTCGACCTACTCTAAATGATCTTCCGCCTCAATGGGATAATAATTCTCGATTAAAACCAATCAGTTTAGAGCAATAAGAGAAGAAGGATTATTGATCACACTGGAAAATGTGAATTCAGCCAGATAAGAATCAAGGTAAGAGACAATGAGCAATTGTCTTCAAACCAAAAGTTTTTCACTTTTCACTAGATATGATCGATTACAAGTACATGAAAAGTTTTAAAACTGCAGAAATAAAAGACATTCAAAACGCAAACAAAACATAATAAATTCATGACCTTTGCTTACTTGTCTTGATTATTGTCCTTCTCCCTTTCTTGATTCGAGGAATCTACGTCTTTTGGCTTCGAGGAAGTTGCGGCAGATATGGAAAATAGACCAGCTTGCATCTTGAGGACTGCGGTTCCTTCTGAGAGGTATTTCCTATCTTTCTCTATGGTAGCTATTAGTGCTTCCTGCTTCATTATAATATCTTCATCCCACTTCCTGCGCTCTTCTTCCTGCTTTTTGTATTCCTCATCTTGCTTTCTCTGTTCCTCTTCTCGCTTTCTCTGTTCCTCTTCTCACTTACTATCTATTAAAATCAACTGCAACTTCAACGACTCATCCCTTCTCTCTTCCCCCTTTTTGATAAGATAAAAAACAAGAGCCATATGCTGATCCATTCGATGATCTATCTCTTATCTCAGAGCATAATAGGGTAGAGGGTTTGCAGTGACAGAAATAGGATCTGGAGACAAGATTCTTTCAACTGTGGCTAATGCTCTAGAGTCTTCATGGGTTTGACTCTGAGAGGTAGCAGTCTCAGGTGGAGGAGGAGCTTGACTCGTTGCTGCCTCTTCCTCCTTTTGTTTGGCTCATCTTGTATTATAATTTCCTGTTGAGGAAGTGGCTCTTGAGTGGCAACAACTTCCACTTGTAGACTCTGATTGACAGTTTCCTCAACTGGTATTTCTAAAACCGTTCGCCTTGTCTCTGAGGCTATATGAATAATTTGCTTAAGTGGCGAGGGTGATGATTGATGAGCTTTTGAAGTTGTACTGCTAGAAGATGTGGAGGGAGTGAAAGGTTGTCGATGAGGAGATTTTCTATTTGAGTGAGACGGACTTTGAATGTCCACAATAGGCACTGTGTTGTCTCCTGTATTTCCATCACGACCTTCGACTTTTTTTGCCTTTGTTCAGGCTTTTGAGTGGAGGTGCCTGTCTTCTTTGGTTTCTTGGGCTCTTCAATAGTTTGAACTGTCGGAATGGTATTGAGATCCTCAGATGTCTCAGGATCTGTTTCCATGTCGTCCAAACTGTCATCTGCTTCATCCTTTTGAGTTAAGCGATAAACTGGAACCTTTGGCGGAAAAAAGTCAGATGATATGAGATCTTCTCCTTCATCTTGTATTCCTAGAATGCGCTCAAGAAGGTAGCTAACCTTCAAACCTAAACCGACGCTCGAAGAGAACTTTTCTTTGGTTGGGATATCTTTGTTCTTCTTCGCGTTTTCTAGTAATCGACCAAAGATGTATGTCACCCAATTTCCTCCAGGGCAGTCATCTAGGGCCATCATCAGAGAATATTTGGGACTTCTTAGCTCAGATAGGGATCAAATCCCACAATAAATCATCCTCACCGCGATTTTGATGCACGTGTAATTCAACACACAAACCAAGTTAAAATTTTAATCTAAGGTCCTTTCGATTCGCCCTATAGACTACCATTTACTAGCTTAGAAGTTTATAGCTAGGCAAGGCTTTTGTCGTTGATTGTCAATTATCTAGGCAAAATCATAGCAAAACTAAACATACATGAAATAAAGCACATTTCTAATCATGTTCAAACTAATTCAATAATCAAATCAAACAATTCTCTAAACTTTGGTAGATAGAGTATCAAGTGCAGCAATGAGACAAGTGTGAGTGTTGGAAGAATGTCTAAAGTGTTCAATTGAGATCTAATCGTGTTGTAAACCTATTTAATTCCTAGAAGATTGAGCAATCCACCCTCAATTAGTCAACCCCTTGTCACGGTGAGCCAACCGTTGATGATACTAGAACTCTCAAACAATCATGTTATCGAATCCTAGACCACTCCTTCTAGAACGTAGATTATTTCCCTACGACCTATCTCCGCACAGGGATTGGATCTAGAATCGTATGAATCTACACTATTCACGTTGATTCCACCCGCGTGTTTGCTGCAATGTTCACATAAAATACCTCCTAGGTTGGCTATTACCTACACCTAGGTGGTAAAGATTAAGATCTAGTGCAATTCAAGCTCTAAAAGGAAAGTAAACAATGAACATTCAATCTCAATATCACAAATCATCCATTCAAACAACACTCACATAAAGGCTTAGCTCCTCGTACCTTAACTTTCGTTCAATACAATAGAAAGAGTAAGAGAATCCATTACAAATTGAAGGTAAAATGTAGATCTTCCTCAATTGTATTCCTTGTCCTCAATCTACCCCTTGGTCTTCCTTGATCTTCACAAAATGTGGAGGAATGTGGCATAGATCTCCTTGAATGTGGATGAGAAATGGATGGAAGATGGATTGGGAGAGAATTTCTCTAGTGTTTATTTGAAAAATGGGCAAAATTTCTCTTCAAACTCGGAAAACCCCTTTTTATAGGCAAGCAAACAGGGCCTTGGTTCGCCCGAGCCTCAGACGGCTCGCCCGGGATGGCTCAATAACCATCACAATTGCCAGGAATCGTGATTTGGCTCGGCCGAGCCAAATTAGCTCGACCGAGCCTGCCCTCTGTTGGCCGAGGCTCGGCCGACCCTGCCTAACTCGGCCGAGCGAGCCCTCTGTCCACATGGCTCGACCGAGCCAGGCTCCGCTCGGCCGAGAACTGCCTCTGAACTCCAAAAAATTCCCTTCTCTGCTCCGCTCGGGCAAGCCTATCCTCCTTTGACTCCAAACTCGGACGATTTGCCTCCAAAACTCAACCAAAAGTGATGTTTTTTGCTCAAAACTCAACCTACACCATTCCAAACACAAAAACACAACAAAAGAGCAACAAAAATATATGATATGAGAGTAAAATGGCCACAAACATGCGCATTCACATACCAAAATGAAGGTCATTTTACGCACATGTCATATCTCACTGAGTATCTTCTAAGATGGGTTCATTTCGGATACCTTTGTGGCAGCTTTGAATTTTTTAGCTACCTCGGGCTTTTTCCATTTGAGACAATGAGCCTTCAATTCATCCTTATTGTTCTGAAGATAACTGGCGATATGGACTCCGGTCTTTGGTAGATGTAGATGTTGAGCAATAAGAGCAGGATCAACCTTTATCTTTTTTGTGGCAACCGTAGTTAAGAAGAATTGATCTTTGTCGTCAAATGTGGCTTTTTCATAGAACTCAACTACACGATTTGGGTTGAATCTCCGAGGGCACGCAGTTAAGAACTTTGTTAAATTCTCACTTAAGAGCTTTCTAGCAATCTCTTGGGCGATTGTCTCGTCGGTGGTGATTGAGAGGAAGTTCTTCTAGTTCAAAATTTTCTCCATCACTACATGTGATATTGGAAGCTGTCGATCGATGGTGCTGGAGTCTTTCAACTATCTGAAATAGTTCATCCTATGAGGTCCCCTCAGTGACGACAAGTTGTTCGGGATTATTAGAAGCACTGGCTTCCATGATTAGATTTTTCTCTTTTGGCATAAACTAGATATGGAGAATGGTTGATTTTGGAAACTTTTGGGTTGAGCCCTATAGATATCTCGACTGATGGACTGGCAGTAAGTGGAGTAATCAAGACAACGACACGATGGGTTTATGGGATTTTGGTGATCGATTTTAACAAAAATCATAGGCTGAGATTTAAACCCCTTTTTGTCTTGAACGACTGCGATTGATGCTGACGTTGGCGCTTGTTCAAGTTGTCTGGCACACTGTGTAACAACGTATGGAAAGATTGACGTGGCTCCAGGTGATACGCCATCGTGCTGTTCTGCATTTAATGCAATGTGCTGCCGAGATCTTCGTGGTAATTGAAAATGCGCGCTTTTGTCTTCAACGATTTTCTCTCTCCTTAATCTTCACCAAGAGTTACATAAGATAGTTTGAAAGGCTATTTCTGACAAGAGAGCTAAGCTGCTACTTCCTTGGCCTGGTAGAAATTGTCTCTCCTCTCATCATATTGTATGATAACCTTGACAGTTTTTCTCGCGTAGTGGCCAATCAGTTCTTGAGAATATCTTCGCAGACTATAATTTTGTAGTGTCATACTCTGACACTGGATGACATATGTAGGCTACCATCGATCTAATCTATCACACGTCGAGATTGTATTTGCTTACGTCAGTTGTCGGATATTCAATTCATGACTTTTTAGATTCTGAATCTAGACACTAAGCGTTGTAACTTCTTGGAATGTCATTCCCTGCATTTAAATGGAAGGGTATCATCTCGAACATCGCTCGATCACTCCCATAAATATCTCTTCATGAAGATATCATCGTCGTCACTTTCCATATACTTCTGAATTTACCCCACTGTACACATTCACAACCATGTTTTCTGCATAGATCATCTCCATTGATCGTAACAAGATCTTCAATAGGGTTGGTCTGCAGGTTTAGTAAGTGTCTGAACCTCAGGTGCATGATGAAGTGATGAGGGGTTTACGAGCCAACGGTCTGGAGAAGTTTGTGAGCATAAGGCAACATAAATTTCCGAAAGATGTCATAAGGATGTTTGTCTACTGCAGCCTCATCTCAGGAGAGGGTGAGATTATTGGCGTCGTCAATGGCCAACTGGTTTGCTGGACTCCTGATTTCTTTTCTAAAGACTTTGAGCTCCCCCGAGGTTGCACTCCAGTTGAGAACTATTTTGAAGGTGTGACAGCGCCGGAGTGGTCTGCCTGGTGCAGATGGAGGGAGACTGATGCTGATTTCCATCCAAGGGCCTCGGCATATTGACTGATGCCTAGATATAGAGTGGTATTCGACATCATCAACCACATGATCGTCGACAACCCTCTGCTAGATCTGGACTTTTCTCCGGCTGTCTGGAAGGGAATGATGGCCTTTGAAGGTGAAGAGGAAGTTGACTGGGCTGCATTCATCTTCAACCAGGTGCGGGAGTCTTTGGAGCTTCTCCCAGATGTTCTAATTCCTCATGGGATGCAGCTGAGTTGGCTTCTGGAGCAGAAATTCCCATCCCTCATGCAAGACTCAACCAACCTAAGGGATTCTGACTTCCATCCCCCGAGACCTAGTCCCTCTCCTTAACTAGGAATGATACTTCAGTTCTTTTGTACATTGTAGAGTTTTTGTTTCAGTAATGTACCTCTGGTTGATGAAATGAAGATGCTTTACCATTTCAGTCTTGAGATACAGAGTATGATAATACTGTTTTCCTAGTTGTACACATTGTGCACTTGTATTTGATTTAAACTCTTGAAATTCACAGAATCTGAACTTCCTTCTTTAGAAATAAAATATGTAGCCTTGAAATCGTAGTCTTACATCCAAGGACTAATTTCTTGCAAGTCTACTCCTTTAGCTTCTTGTAGTCTTTGTCTTTACGTCTATTCTGGAGTAATGAGATGCATAGCATTTAATTTTGATTCATTGTTCCTTGCGCAGAAATCCAATAAATACTCTTGACATGAAGTAATACTTATCACTTCATATTTTCACAAGTCTCTTTGCTTCTTTCTAATATCTTCCAGGAAAATGGTTCCTCCTCCTGAGATGGTAAAAGGTATTACGAAAATCTCTATCCACCGGAACAAGATCCTGGATTATGGTGGTTTCTGGCGACCGAACTGGAGTACCCCTGCCATCATTAAAGAAGTGCTGGGAAAATTGGAGGCCCATCATCTTGAATCCTTTGTTGGTAAGGAACCTTGTTCCTTCTATAGAGATTTATTGAAGGTGCTTGCCTACAACTCCACGGTCACGGAGAATGAGATTTACTTCAATCTCAATGATGAGGGGTTCCATTTGACTGCTGACTATCTTGCTCTTGAGTTTGGCCTTAAACGTGGAGGCCTCCCTGTTAAGGACTATCTAAGTATGTCATAGGGCCTAAGTGGTCAGCATGGTAATGGTGGTCTTCAAATGCGCTCGAAGCGCAGATCATCAGAGGAGGGTAGTGGAGGTCGGTTTCCATCCAACAGTGACTAGCAATTTTCTCCAGCCACGTTATCAGGCAACTTTTGACATAATTAACCAGATGATAGTCTGCAATCCTCCTCAGGATATGGACTTTTCTCCATTGTTATGGAAGGCTATGATGGCATTTGAAGACCAGGGTGACGTAGATTAGGTTGCTTTCATATTTGACCGCCTGATAACTGCATTCAAAAATCTTTTTGAGATTACCATCCCATACGACATGCAACTGGGCTGGCTCATTGAGAAGCGGCTCCCTCTCCTCACGGAGGATGGGACAACATTGATTGCCATTGACTACTATCCTTCAAAATGTGCTTCCACCAATTTCCCATAGATGTGAACTCCATGTATCTTGATATGACAATGTATCCATCTCTTTATAATGAAGAAAGTAGCTAATTTCTCTGGATGTATGAATGACTTGTCTCCTCATTTCCAGATTAATGAAGGAACTCTTATTTCCTTATCTTCAACAAGCTACAAACATTAACAAACTGTAACTGACTTAATCACTATCTTTAACTTGTACAGTTTGACAGCTTGTAACAATCAATTATCATCTCCTTCTCTTGAGGGACCATCAAACTCTCGAAGACCTAGTTTGATGCATAGCTCTTTGAAACGAGCCTCAGGTAGCAGTTTGGTAAAGATGTCTGCTAGCTGGTCTTCAGTTCTAATATATTCCACCGAGACATCTTCCTTTTCAACATGATCTCGAATGAAATGATGACGAATATCGATGTGCTTCATCCGAGAATGTAGAACTGAATTCTTTGAAATAGAAATTGCGTTGTTGTTATCACATTAGATAGGGACACATCTAGTGTCTATTCCATAATTCTTAAGTTACTGCTTTATCCAAAGCACTTGAGCACAACAACTGGTTGTTGCTACGTACTCCGCCTCAGTGGTCGATGTAGCCATAGAATGTTCTTTCTTGCTAAACCAGCTAATCAGTTTATGTTCTAAAAACTGACACGTTTCACTTGTGCTCTTTTAGTCGATTCTACATCCTCCAAAATCTGAATCAGAGAATCCATTTAATATGATTCCATCAGTTTTGGGATACCAGATACCTAGAGACTCTTTACTCCTAAGGTATCACACGATCCTCTTTGCTGCATCCATATGAGATTTCTTTGGATTTGCCTGGAATCTTGCATATACTCCCACGGCATAAGATATATCTGGTCGGCTGGCAGTTAGATACAGTAGAGACCCAATTATTCCTCTATAAACTGTCGGGTTGATAGGTTCTCCTTCTTCATCGAGAGTGATCTGAGAACTGGTGCTCATAGGAGTCCATAGTGATTTTATCTTCTCAGGACAAAATTTGTTGATCTGGTATTGAGTATACTTCTTCTGACTTATGAAAATCCCTTTGTCAGACTGTTCAACTTGCAAACCAAGAAAGTATGTCATCTTGCCCATCATACTCATCTAAAATTTATTCTGCATCAGCTGGGTAAACTTCTCACACAACTTGGTATTTTTGCTTCCAAAGATGATGTCCTCTACATAGATCTGAACAAGTAGGATGTCCTCTCCATCTTTGAACTTGAATAAAGTTCGATCGATAGCACCCTTTTCAAATCCACTTTTGAGCAAAAACTGTGAGAGAGTTTCATACCATGCTCTAGGTGCTTGTGATCACTGCTATTTCTAACAGATTAATTATAATAACAGCGGCAAATAAATTTGTAAACCCTAAGGTTATCGATCCAGGGGAATTGTGTGGGGAAATTATCCTATGTACTAGCTATAATCCTAAGATTCATTGTTTGAGGAATCCAAAATCAGGGTTTTGTTTGGAAAATAAAGATAACAATACTTGAAAATTAAAGGAGTTTTGGAAAGCAAATTAAAGAACACAGATTCTAGGGAAGAACTCTTATTATGGATAACATGTAGGAATCAATTAATTTAACAGGTGGAATACTGCAATGATGTTATATCTCCTTGTTTGGCAAATATAACCTAGATTACTAATTAGTGACTCATCTCCGCTCGGTCTCAAAGTACACCAAACTAGTCAATCCGATAAGCAAATCAGTTCAATTCCTACATCTAGTACATCTGTTTGGATAGTGTAGATCGTATCATGTATTCCTATTCCCACTATTAATATTCACCTCTCGGTCCTTCTATCAATAGCTAGACATCTAAATTAATCGTCACCTCTCGGTCCTTGAATTAATCTAGAATTGAAAATAAACACAGGAATCATGAACCTAATTAATTAATCCTAACATGCATCCATAATAATATCAACACCTAGAACCCGCTAGGGTTTCTAGCCATCGCAGATAGAAATCCAAAAGAAAACATATTGAATTGCATAAACATAAAGAACTTACAAGAAAAATAAAGGGTTTCGTGTTTCCCAAGTCTCCAAACTCTAAAAACTCTAAAATAAGATTGGGTGCAATAGGGAATCATAATTGGTTCGAATTTTATAGGTATTTATAGTGGTGGATGTGTATCCTATCAAATCTAGGGCTAAAGATATGAATAAATCCGAATTTAATTAGATTTTCGCTCCAGCAGAAGACCTCGCGTCGACCGTGGCTATTCACCGTCGATCGACGGAAGTTCTTGGTGACCGTCGATCGCTTCTGATTGGCGTCTGTCGACGCAGCTTTTCGCCCTCCTGCGCGGTCTCACGGTTTTGGCCATAACTTTCTCTTCCAAACTCCGATTGACCCGATTCCAGTTGCGTTGGAAAACTAACTCAAAGATATTTCAAATGCTATGCTTCATTAGCTCAGATTCCAACGGTGGAAGAAGTTGTGACTGTTTCTTTGAACATCTGCTGCTCTTGGAATGGGTTTCCATTGAATTTGGCCTAAAACCTGCAAAAACACCAAAACGCGCATAATACCACCTAGTATAGACTCATGCACATAATATATATATAAACTCAATAAAACTACATAAAATAATAGAAAATAATATAGATAAGTGAGTACAATAATGAGCTTATCAGCATGCTATAATCCATATAATGCTTTCCTTAGCTTGTAGACTTGATTTCCTTGCTCGAAACTAGGGGGTTGTTCGACGTAGACTTCTTCCTTTAACTTTCCGTTGAGGAAGACACTCTTCACATCCATCTGAAGAACTATGAAGTTGTGGTATGCTGCATACGCCAGGAATTACCGAATCGCTTCCAGTCTGGCAACTGGAACAAATGTCTCATCAAAGTCTATTCCTTCGCATTGTGCATATCGCTTTGCAACCAATCTTGCTTTATTTCGAACAATAGTACCGGTCTCATCTCTTTTATTCTTGAAGACCCTCTTGGTACCAATCACAGACTGATGTGTAGGTCGATCCACCAGATACCACACATTGTTGCGAGTCTGCTCCTTTAGTTCTTCCTACATCACATTTATCCAGTCTGTTGATTGAAGAGCTTCTGTGATCTTCACTGGTTCGATCAGAGATAAGGAGCACGACATCAATGTTGTCCCTTGTCTGGTTCGAACAGGATTTCCAATGTCATCGAGGATGGCTTCTTTAGGATGATCTCTTAGCCAACTTGGCTTCTTCACAAGTACGGCTTCAGCACGGGCAGTTGGATCTTCAGAAACTGTAGGATGTTCCCATTGGGATACTTCACTTCCAGATTTTTGAACTGTTTCTTCTTCTCCTTCATAACTTTTTCGTCTGCTTGATTTGAAGTGGCTTCACTTCCTTGTTCTATAACTGCATCCTGATCAGCATCTGGATTCTGAATGGCAGCTAGCTCATCAACTGAGTCTGCTTCCTTGGTATCCTCAAGGTTAACTTCCTTGGGATCAGCATGCTCTACTTCCAAAACCGTTCTTTGTGCTTCAGGGGGCTTCTTTTCATCTGGATCTTCTATGTTTATGATCTTTAAGGCCTCAGCGATGACATTTGCATCATCGGCCTTCTCGACTGCTTGGAGTTCAGTCGAGGCAACCGGAGTCTCAGAGTTATCATTCATAGATCTAGTCAGAAGAACTATTTGATTATGATCAAGATCATTTTTATGTTCCTCATTAACATCTTTAATCTTATGATTCTCCAGACTCAGTTCTTGAAGTGTCCTACGCACTAAAGTAGCTTCATCAAAAAAGACAAGACATGTTATTTCCACAAGCTGGGTTGTCTTGTTGAATACCCTATATCCCTTATATGAAGGATGTCCATACCCGAGGACCACTCCTTCATCAGCCTTAGGACTAAAGGCATTCAACTTAAACTTCCCATTATTGTGAATTTAAAATGGTGAACCGAAAGCACGAAGATGAGCTATAGAGGGCTTAGGACCATTGTAGATCTCGTAGGGAGTCTTGTGCAGCCGCCTGTTGAATGCACTTTTTGTTCAGTGTATAGCACGCTGTCATCAAGGCTTCTCCCCTAAATCCTTTTCCAATGTGTGTTTTGGCCATCATGGTTCTCACTGCTTCTTTGAGTGTTCTGTTCCTTCGCTGAGCAAGACCATTTTGTTGAGGAGTTCTTGGGGCAGATTTCTCATGTCCAATTCCAATCTCAGCACAGAAGTCCATAAGAGGTCCATTGCAAAATTCTGTCCTATTGTCTGATCTTATCCTCTTAACTTTCACTCCTTTGTCATTCTGAA
>JAPKLW010000905.1:132784-170914 GCA_026898455.1 Plectranthus barbatus | reverse complement strand
TAACGGGCTCAAGTTTCTTTAGAGAATCACGTTCTTTTGATACATTTTCATAATCTTTGAAAAGTTTAACATGTTCTTTTCTTAAATAATTTTGTTCCTCACTAAGTGACCTCGTTCTTTCGGCTTCATTGGTCAATCATGAAATTTCTCAAATTCTTTAATAATTTTCTCAAGTGAAATGTCCTCTGAGCTTGAGTGACATGTTTCAGAGTTGAAATCAAAGCATAAAGATACACTAGATGAGGGTAGATTAGTTGTTACCAGTATTTTGTGATTTGAAGCGCTTTCATATTCCTCGGTAACGTCTCCATCAATGGCTGCCATGAAAGCAAGAAATGCTTCCTCATCCATGAAAGAAAGAAATGCTTCCTCATCATTTTCATCTTCAGATGTGTAGTAACCATCGTCATGGTCTGGTACGTCTGGAACTTCGTTTCTTGTGAGCATTGCTTGGGCAACAGCTTTGGATGCTATTCTTTCAAACATCTTCTTCAATCTGTCTCTCTCCTCCTGAGAGACTATAGAGCATTCATACTTCAGGTGATCTGGAGAGTTGCACTCGTAGCATGTTCATGGATCTCTCTTGATGAACCTTTGCTCACTGGACTTAGCTTCCTTTTGTTTCCATTTTGCTTTCTCGAGGAGTATGGTCAAGTTCCTTAACTGTTCTTCTAGTTTGTCAACTAACAGTTCAGTTTCCTTCTTCTGAACTGTGCTGGAGATGTCCTTCGCTGGTGAGGATTGATAGACAGTTTTCTTGAAGTGAACTGGACATTTTAAACGCCTTTGAAAGTCTCTATTAACGAAGAAGGTTGCGTCGCCATCTGCTGCTGAATTTGGGGTTCTAACAACTTCATTTTTGTTCACCATCTGGATACCCCATTCATGGGCTTGAACTTCGGCAAACAGTTCTTTGGTGGTCATCTTGGAGAGACCCTTTGTCTTTAAACTGGTGGTTTTGACAAACCAATCATCTTTAGGCAGTCTTGAAAGAATTTTGGCATTCATATCGGCCACCTTCTCTTCTCTTCCAAGAGATCAACTCGATGGCGTTTCTTGTCCTCAAGTGTCAACTCCTCCATAGGTTTGTCTATCATTTGAACGCCGCCTGGAGCATCTCCTACGGAAAGATTGACTTTAGGAATCTGGATCTTCAGAGGTCCATTCTTTAGAACCTCATCAGTCTCTGGATATTGAGCTCTCAACTGAATGAGACACCTTTTCTTCCATACTTTGAACTTCTCTGGATTGTACTTTGGAAGACTTGGATAACACATCATTATCTGAAAATTATCTGCTCTCTAATCACACTAAAGAAACAGTTAGAGTGTAAGGAAGTACGGATCCGGTCTTAAGCAACTCAAAATAGGACAGTCTAGAAAGACCGACCTGCGCTGATACCACTTGTTGGTCCCAGATCAGAGTACGTGTAATGTGCCGCAGAAGTATTAATACAGTTAAATAAACTCTAATTATGAGCAGTTCAATTTCTAATCAACATAGTTTTTGCTTAGCAGTTTTAGAAACACAGTTTATGTTAGCCAGCAGATTAGGTTAACAGTTTTACAGGTACGAGCAGTTAACAGTTTATACACTTCAACACTAATAGGATAAGTGTTGAAGGTTTAAAGATATAATTGAAAACTGTAAAGTGCTTAAAGTAAGTAAAGCTATAAATGATATAGGATATTTATAGTGGTTCGGTGCCTTAAGTCTTATGTCCACTCTTCGAATATTTGATCCGGTAATTCACTAAGTTATGAAGATACAATCCTCACGATCTATAGCCTGTTCTTGTAGAAACCTCCATCCACAGCACAATGGATCACTCGCCCAGGCAGTTGTACTTCACTCCTTCTTCAGTCCGTCGAAGGCTCTGCGTCTTCTCTATGGACCGGCTCGAAGTTGGACTGAGGACAAACCTCCCTTTTCCTTCTCCGGTAGGTTGGATGGTTGAGTTCTTCCCCGAATGTACACAATTTGGCAGTTGCCCGTAATAACCTTCTCTTCCTTTACAAGAGCAGGCTGCTGTGTTCTTACTCGAAAAGTAAGAACACCAACAATGTAGATTAAGTCAGCTGACTTAATCCTCGTGTACCCAAGGTCACACAGTGAATCTCGAAGGACTCTTTGAGCAGTAAATTCCTCGTGTTCAATAAATGAACCACAGAGTTAATGCCTTCTTGCTTGAGAGCTTTGAATGCTTTGAGCGCTAATTTCTGTAGATAGGCAAGAATAAATGTGTCGAGATTCAAAGATGCAAAGGTTTTTCTGTCTCTATTGTTCCTGCTATTTACAGGTGGGAAATCAGAAAATAGCCAGTAGAGACATTGAGAAGGACTTCCAATCATAGTCCATCCTTCTCTGAAAAAGTCTCTTGCCTCTCAGCTTTTTCTGCTACGTCCTACTTTTCTAAGCAGTTTGTACTTGTTTTGTACGACGCCGAACAACATTGTACGCCTGTCGCAACTGAGTATCTGTCTGTGTTTTATCATTGACTTCCTTGAAGTTCTCCTGCGACTTGTTCCACATCTTTCTATGTACGCATTCCTTGACGCGAAACTGTCTTGGTCTGAAACTGTGAGCGCCTCTCAACAGTTTCTATGTGAAGACTATGTCCACAGTTTTCTTGAATATCTAAGCCTTGACAGGAGAAACTGTCTGCGCAGTTTTTGTGACCTTTGCTCTGCTATGCTTGTCTTCGTCTTGTATGTTCGACAGTTATCTCGTCTGAATAGCATCTTCTTCAAAACCGTTCCACAGTTTTGATGGTTTCCTTCTTCCTAGACTATTAGAATTTGATCATCCTATACAAGGATTACATGAGGTAATAACACTAAGGCCTAGACTTTGGAATATAGTTTTGACACATCAAAACATAAAATTAAGGTGGGTTTTCTATATAAATACCTAACAATTTTGTTGAGGGGTTCCTGGTGCAGTCCCGTGGGATGTAATCCCGTTATCTGACAGGTACTGCAAGAACTCGTTACTGAGCTATTCTCCACCATGATCTGATCGCAGTGTCTTGATAGCCTTTCCTACCCTCTTTCCTACCTCAGTCCTTAACTCTTTGAGTTTTTCAAAACATTCAGACTTGTAGCGAAGTAGATAGACATATCCAATTTTTCAGTAATTGTCAATGAATGTGACGAAGTACTCATAACCTCCAAGAGCTTGTGTGGACATCGGTCCACATAAGTCAGAGTGGATCAATTCCAACACATCCTCTGCTCGAGGCTGACTTTCCTTAAAAGGCCTGGTCATCATCTTTCCCTGTATATAAGATTCACAAACTTGATGCGGCACCACTTGGAAAGATTCCAAGAGCCCATCACTTGCTAGTCTTTTAATCCTCTTTACATTGATGTGACCTAGTCTCAAGTGCCATAGATATGTTAGATCTTCATCGGAAGAAAACTTTCTCTTTAAATGATTATTATTGGATGAGTTTGCAACATTCACGGAAGATTTATGCATACAATTAGTTTGCCATGACAGATAACACCGTTATTCCTAATGATAGAAACTCCACTATAAAAAATAACTAAAAGTCCATCATTAAATAACTTGGAAACTGAAATTAAATTCCGCCAAAAAATCGGCACATATGAAACATCTCTCAAAATCAAAACATTGTTTTCAAAGCATAAAGAAAAATCTCTAATAGCTACTGCTGAGACTCGCTCTCCGCTGCCTATTGAGATATTAATCTCGTCATGTATTAGCTGCCTAATCGGCCTGAACCTCTGCAAAGTACAACAAACATGATCAGTAGCTCCAGTATATACTACCCAAGAATAGGTAGAAACGGATGCTAAACATGTTTCTGTTATAAATGCACATGACGTACCTTGTCTACCCGTGCTAGGCACTAGACAATCTACTTCACTTCGCTTGCATTTGCATGGCCTGGTGATGATTTCTGCCTCATCTTCTTCATCTAACCTTTGAAGTATTTGTTTTGCTTCAGCAACTTCCTTGTCAAGAGCTAACAAAGTTGGAGCAAACTCAAATGCCATCATGTTAGAGTCCTTTTGCATTAGGTCCCTGGGTAACTCATAAAGAGGAAACTCACGCCTGCCAGCAAGAGATTTATTGAAATCATCAAAAGCATCAGAGAGAGAGTTCAGGACAGTATTTATTTCCGTATGATTGCTAATTCGTCCACCTCTCTTTCTGTACTTTCTCATGATTCTCATCGTACTGATGAAATGCAGAACCAACAAAATCCCCTAAGTCATTTTTTTGTCAACATGGTCCTTAACAAAATTATAACTAATAGTCCGTCGCACCTTTCCATATACTCTCACAAGGTCCCTCCAGATCTCAACAACTATTTGGAATTTCCTGTATTTGAACTTTAATTCTCTAGACAGATTGTTCATGATGAAATAGTAGGTAAAATCATCAGAAGTTTTCCATCTGTCATAGAATTGCCGCTCATAACCAGAACCTTTCCAATACTGAGGAGATAGTGGGTCCCTGTAAAGTACATAGGCATGTTTAGCAGTATAGAGTATATTCATGAAGCGATACTTCCACTCAGGAAAATTCGAACCAGTTAAAGGGTTCAATGTTAAGAGGTTAACAATATGAGCAGTAGACATGTCTGAAAACAATAAATTAAAGCAGAAAATTAAAACATAGTCGCAAACAATTGAAACAAATAAATATTGAAACCTTATGATAAAATAATATTAATGTTTCCTCCAATTTGCCTAATTATTACTATTGCCACACATGTGGACGTTTACAACAAAACACTTATACCAAACTGCATCTTTCAATTCCAGTCCTTTATTCCAATCCATGTTAGGGTTCCTTAGACAAATGGAATTAATAATTGGAGACTAACTTAAGACCATATTATCCTACTGAGCAAGGACATCACTAATGAGTTATACTCTGGACAATATTTAAGCTAGCATACCACCATAGCCAACCCTCCGATATAAGGATCTACTAGGACACACCTGATCTCTTATAATAAGGCAGTCTTATTTAATTCAATCCCTAGAGAACTTATGAAAACTCCATATGCAAGCTACACATGTAGACGTTTCCGCATGAGCTCCCACTTCTCACATGAACTAAAGTTTGTTTTAAAAAATCCCATCTATTAGAACTTATAAATAATAATTTAGTAAGCTACACAAGTAGATATTTACCTAAGGAATTACCCACTTCCAATAAGGGATCGCTTTGTGGAGGTCTTATCAAATAAATTAATCAGCTCAGTAATTTTAATTTCATAAGGTTCAATTGCACAAATTATTTTATATAGAAATAATTATAACACTGTTAAAATTCTATCATGCTAGGCATGAATCTCGAATTTATAGTTATAATTAATTACATAAAATAAATCACATTGCATGCTTTAAAGTTGTAAATAAAAGTATTTAAACGTGCTCCTATTATCGACAACATGCTTGGATGCTGCGCAATTAATTTAAACACATATATCATGTGAGAACAGATAATAAAGCAAATAAAAAATGTCCTCGTGGACTCATGATACAAATTAGGAAATAATTCTATCTATTACAATTTAGAATTATTTCACAGATCTTCAACTGGGCTCCCACTACTTGGACTGTGATCTGATTTTATTTTCTGAATTTGGGCCTCCAAGATTTGATCCATCAAAAAATTGGACAATTGGATCTATAAACAAATTGCGGGCTCGTGCACACAGTGCAAGCCCAATAATCCACGAGAACTTGGCCCGATGGGCCACCATCGGCAAACCACCGCCGCCAGCAACCCGCCACTATCGCAGGGCCTGCCGGAATCGTGCAACAACCAGGTGCATGCATGCGTGGGCTGTACCCGTAACTCTGCCACCCCCGGTCGTCGTCCCCTTTACCTGTTGCCGCCACAGCCTGCGCCCGCCGTCGTCCGAACGGCCAGCCACCTTTTCTTCGTCGTTGACCGTCGCTGGCTCATCGGAGAGCATATAGGTGCTCGATGAAGAAATGCATCCCGACTATAGCCTGCAAACCCTAGGGTTTGCCCTGCTACAGTAGTGCTCGTTTCCACCGACCGCCGTCCGCCGCTGCCTCCATCGCCGCGAGCCATGCACCGCACCACCATTGCCGATGTCGTCCGGGGAAGGAGGAGGAGATGCCGGTGTGTGTGCAAGAGGCCGTGCAGAATGCTACATGCATATGCAGAAACCCTAGGGTTCATTCATGCATGCGCGCGGCTCTCGCGCCTCGACCGCCGCACCAGCCGTCCTGGCCCCTTGCCCATCACCTCGCGTCGTCGTCCTGGTGCACCGCACCCTGCCTTGGCCGGCTGTGGGCAGCGCCGGCTATGGCAAATGCACACTGCAAACCCTAGGGTTTCACAGCGCTTTGCCGCTACCATGGCCTGCCGCGCTCCCGTCTCCACTGTGCCGCCTGCTGCCGTGCCGATGTTGTCGTGCTTTGTTGTGCGGTCCTTTGTTCTTCGTGTTCTTGACGTTCTTTGTGTTCTTCGTGTTCTTCATTCTTTGTTTTACAGATTTAATTTTTGAAAAATTACAGGGAAAAACATCCTAATACAATTTAAAATTTAAATCTAACCACAAATTTATCTCGTGGGTGAAAAATAAATACTTACACGAGGAACAAAAAAACATACAATCCAAAAACAATTCATGCATAACATTCAATAATAATTATCATGAATAATCTTAGGCAATATTATTTTTTTTTCCGATAGACCCAATTAATTAACCTGGCTCTGATACTAATCGAAGGGATTTTTTAATTGAATCACTTCATACATGAGCTGGGATCGTTAATTGGAATGTAAAAAATAAACTGCTATGCCTACAATTAATCCTAGCATGCTCTTATTGATCTGCATAAGAGGGTTTTACGGAATACCTGGATTGTAGATCCTGAAGACCGTAGTGTGATATGTGCGTAAAATGACCTATATTTTTGAGGTGTGAATGTGCTTGTTCGTGGCCATTTTAATCTCATATCATATGTTTTTGTTGTTCTTTTGTTGTGTTTTCGTGTTTTTGTGTTTTGAATGGTGTAGGTTGAGTTTTGAGCATAAAACATCACTTTTGGCTAGGTTTTGGAGGCAAATCGCCCGAGCTAGGAGTCAAAGGAAGACAGGCTTGCCCGAGCGGACCAGAGGAGGAAGCAATCTGGAGTTCAGAGGCTCGGTTCGGCTGAGCTGAGCCTGGCTCAGTTAAGCTACGTTGGACAGAGGGCTCGCTCGGCCGGTCCTGCAATGCTCGGCCGAGCCATAGCCCTCAGAGGGCTCGCTCGGTCGAGCCAAACCGGCTCGGCCAAGCCAGATCAAGATATTTTGGCGGGTTAGCAAGTTTTATCTTGGCTCGGGTGAGCCAAGGGTGGCTCGGGCGATCCAAGGCCCTGTTTGCTTGTCTATAAAAGGGGGATTTTCGAGTTTTGAGAGAATTTTTGCCCAAATTTTGAATAATCGTATGAGAAATTCTCTCCTTATCCATCTTCCATTTCACTTCCCATCCAGATTCAAGGAGATCAAGGACACATTCCTCCATATTTGTTGAAGATCAAGGAAGACCACGGGGTAGATTGAGTACAAGGAATACAATTGAGGAAGATCTACATTTGACCTTTCAATTTGTGATGGATTCTCTTACTCTTTCTATTATATTGAACGAATTAGAAGGTATGAGGAACTAAACCTTTTTGTGAGTGTTGTTTGGATGGATAATGTGTGAAATTTAGATTGAATGTTGATTGTTTACTTTTCTTTGAGAGCTTGGATTGCACTAGATCTTAATCCTTACCACCTAGGTGTAGGTAATAGGCAACGTATGTGGTATTTGATGTGAACACTGCAGCCAATACGCGGGTGGAATTGTCACAAATAGTGTAGATTCATATGATTCTAGATCCAATCCCTGTGCGGAGATGGGTCATAGGGCAATAATCTACGTAATAGAAGTAGTGGTCTAGGACTCAATAACGTGATTGTTTGAGAGTTCTAGCATCATCAACGATTAACTCGCCGTGACAAGGGGTTAACTAATTGAGGGTCGATTGATCAATCTCTTAGGAATTAAATAAGGTTTACAACATGATTTGATCTATATTGAACATGTTGGAAATTTACACAACACTCACTCTTATCTCATTGTTGCACTTGATACTTTATCTACCCAATTTGAGAGAATTGTTTGATTGGATCATTGGATTTATATTTGATCATGATTAGAATAGTGCATTACTTCATGATCACTGCTCTTTCTAACAGATTAATTATAATAACAGCGGCAAATAAATTTGTAAACCCTAAGGTTATTGATCCAGGGGAATTGTGTGGGGAAACTATCCTATGTACTAGCTATAATCCTAAGATTCGTTGTTTGAGGAATCCAAAATCAGGGTTTTAACTTCGAAAATAAAGATAACAATACTTGAAAATTAAAGGAGTTTTGGAAAGCAAATTAAAGAACACAGATTCTAGGGAAGAACTCTTATTATGGATGACATGTAGGAATCAATCAATTTAACAGGTGGAATACTGCAACAATGCTATATTTCCTTGTTTGGCAAATATAACCTAGATTACTAATTAGTGACTCATCTCCGCTCGGTCTCAAAGTACACCAAACTAGTCAATCCGATAAGCAAATCAGTTCAATTCCTACATCTAGTACATCTGTTTGGATAGTGTAGATCGTATCATGTATTCCTATTCCCACTATTAATATTCACCTCTCGGTCCTTCTATCAATAGCTAGACAACAAAATTAATCGTCACCTCTCGGTCCTTGAATTAATCTAGAATTAAAATAAACACAGGAATCATGAACCTAATTAATTAATCCTAACATGCATCCATAATAATATCAACCCCTAGAACCCACTAGGGTTTCTAGCCACTCATCGTAGATAGAAATCCAAAAGAAAACATATTAAATTGCATAAACATAAAGAACTTACAAGAAAATAAAAGGGTTTCGTGTTTCCCAAGTCTCCAAACTTTAAAAAGCAAATTGTAAAGCGAAAATATGATAAGGAATTGAAAGGTTCTCTGAAAATTCGAATTTTCTAGGTTATTTATAGTGGTGGATGTGTATCCTATCAAATCTAGGGCTAAAGATATGAATAAATCCGAATTTAATCAGATTTTCGCTCCAGCAGAAGACCTCGCGTCGACCGTGGCTAATCACCGTCGATCGATGGAAGTTCTTGGTCGCCGTCGATCGCTTCTGATTGGCGTCTGTCGACGCAGCTTTTCGCCCTCCTGCGCGGTCTCACGGTTTTGGCCATAACTTTTTCTTCCGAACTCCGATTGACCCGATTCTAGTTGAGTTGGAAAGCTAACTCAAAGATCTTTCAAATGCTATGCTCCATTAGCTCAGATTCCAACGGTGGAAGAAGTTGTGACTGTTTCTTTGAACATCTGCTGCTCTTGGAATGGATTTCTCATGAACTTAGGCCTCAAACCCTACAAAAACACCAAAACGCGCATAATACCACCTAATATAGACTCATGCACATAATATTTATATAAACTCAATAAAACTACATAAAATAGTAGAAAATAATATAGATAAGCGAGTAAGATAATGAGCTTATCAAACCCCCCAAACTTGAACGTTTGATTGTCCTCAATCAATAGGCAAGAAAGAAATCAAAAGATCATGCGATTAAAGTGAAATTCCTCACAAGACCCATCACAGTCAAGAATCAAAAATTCACTATACACAAGCAATTTGAAAGAGACAGAAAATTTATCAACATTGGAAGAACTCACGGGAAGTGTATCGCTCAACTCTCAAGTGTTTAAGGAATAGATGAAAGCACTCAACAACATGTATGAAGAAATTTCTACCATAGGCTTGCAAATTTTCTAATATCTCCACTGCTAGAATGTGCACACAAGTCTAGAATCAAAAAGGACTTTCATTAGGTTGTAACGTAGGCTTTTGTGAGGGGTAGGAAAATATGGCCAATTGACTAAAATCAATCAAGTTGTACTTGCTCAATCAATCCAAACCACCATCTAAGTTCATTCACCCTTCTCCTCAAATATATCAACAAATACACTCCTTTTTTTTTCTAGCTTATTTTGAATCTCTTATGCTCATAAAATTTTTTTTTTCTTTTCTTTTCAGAGAGCTTATGAGAATTCTAATTATTTTGCTTTTAGCTTATTTTCACACATCTTTTCACCACTAATTTAGATTTTCTTATCTCCATATCACAATCATTCCACCCATATACCACAACTCAAGACATGAGCGAAACCAATACCTCTTCTTAATCTCATAGACAAGGAAAGAAAATTTTTGTATAGGCTCAAAAGTGGCTAACTAGGGAAAATTCAATGTGAAGGGATAGTGTTTAGGGAATTGGGCTATCAAAGATGGCCTAAGATCATTTCCTAAACTTGTGCACACTATGCAGTCTCAACACAGAAAATAGGCAAGTTCTAGAGAAATAAAAACACACATGTGAATCTCACATCAAACGAAATATAGGCTCAAAATTCTCACACAAGGGTTCAAAAATTTTCTTCCGCAGTCAATTTCAAATCAGCTCAATCAGCATGCAAGCACAAGTGTCAAATCAATCCTATCATGCGGTATTCTACATTCATAGGCATCTAACCACAATCACAATCAATTCAACTCTACCCTCAATCGATTCAACTCTCACAATCTCATTCGGGTTATTTCAAAACTCAAAAATTTTCCCCACAAAATAGAATAAACTTAAAAATTAAGGCAAAATTTAAATACAGAAAGCAGAATAAATAAAAGATAGAATGTTCCATCTCTTGTCCACATCCCCCCAAACTTATTTCCAACTCGAAGAGTGGAATAAGTTTGAAAATCAGACAAAAGAGGGAACGATACCTGGTAGTGGATCTCAGACATCCACTTTTTATCCCCCGGAGTCTTCGAACCTTGCTCGGCGTGGAATAATTACTGCTGGCACTTCGCGTCGATTGACGTGAAGCCTTCTTGAGACCCTCTCCTAGGATCAAGTGTATCCAGTCGGCCGGCTGCTCGGCGTCGATCGACGCCAGGCTGCGTCGATCGACGTCGAGTCGATTTTTTTTTTTTTTTTTAACTAAGAAAAATACTGTTAATGGAAAAAAATGGAAATTCGAAATAAATAAAAAAAATGAAAATTAAAAAGAAATTACGGAAAGGGTTGGGTAACCTCCCAACAAGTGCTTGATTTAACGTCGCAGCTCGACGATACCTCAAATCACTGCCACGGAGGTCGGGTCCAGACTCGCCGACCTTTGGCATCCACCATGTAGACTTTCCGGTCTTTGATAATGGTGGTGAGCTCAGAAAAAGGTGGCGCAGTTGACACTGCTACCCTATCGTTTCCTCGCTCCCATTCGATGGCAGCGGCTTCTTCCCCTTCAGTTTCATCTCCTTCCTCAGTAGTGGAGAATCGATTGCACTGTGCCTTCTTCTTGTTCTTGTCGATCACAAAGGTGATCCTCTCGTTGTTTGCTAGGAGTGTGATCTCGCCGCCTCGACAGTCAATGAAGCGGCGCTAGTGTCGAGAAACTCACGCCCCAAGATCATGGGCATATTCTCGTCCTCCTTCATCTCGTGCACCACGAAATCTGCAGGAAAAATGAGATGGCCCACGCGAATGAGCACATCCTCTAGTATACCTTTCGGGCGGGACACAGACTGGTCCGCCATCTGCAGGGTGATCGTCGTGGGCCTCATCTCTCCGATGTTGAGACATTTGTAGATGGAGTACGGCATCAGGTTGATACTGGCCCCAGTATCGCAAAGTACTCTCTCGAACGTTTGTCCCCCAATCTCAACCGGAATAGAGAAGCATCCAGGATCGCTTCTCTTGATGGGCACCTGCTTTTGAAGTAGCAGGCTGCACTGCTCGTGGATCTTCACCGTCTCGTTCTCCACGAACTGCTTCTTTCCACTCATCAATTTTCGGAGGTACTTCATGTACCCCGGGATTTCCTTCAGTGCTTCGATCAGCGGAATGTTGATGCTGACCTTCTTTAGATTCTCCACAAATCTGGAGAATTTCTCGTCCTCTTTCTGCTTTGCAAACCGCTGTGGGAAAGGCAAATGAGGAAGCTGATCTTTAGACTGCTTCAACTTCGTCCCTGGGGCAGACTTCTTCGTCGATTGACTCAAGGGAGCGTTGATCGACGGGCCTCTTCCTTCTTTGTCGATCGATGAGGATGGTGCGTTGATCGACGTGGACTTATCTCCTCCGCAGTTTTGCTCCTTTTCGCCTCCAGAATCATCCACAACCATCTCGGGACCCTTGTAGCTCGTCCCAGACCTCAGAGTAATGGCTTTGACTGGCTTTTCCTTTGCGGGGTTCACCTCTGTCATACTTGGCAACTGTCCAGGCTTGTGTTGATTGCCGAGTGTCGTGGCAATCTGGCTCAATTGAGTGTCCATCAATTGAAGATGTTTCGTCATCAGCTGCATGTGGTTGGACATTCCCTTCACCTCAGTTTCTACTTTCCCAAACCGGTTATCCGAGCTCTTGATGAATTTCTTGAGCGTCGCCTCTAGCACGAATTTCTTCCTTTCCACGATCTCTCCTCCAGTACCTGCATCAAAACCAGGCGGAGGGTGTTCTGCAGCAGAAGGGTTAGCATAAGAAAAACCCGGGTGAGATCGCCCATGGTTGTACTGATACCCTTGATTGCCTCGGTAGTTATTGTGATAACCACCGCCAATGTAGTTCACCTCTGTACCGGCAGTTCCAGACGAACTGCTTGCACCCCTGTTGATGTAGTCGGCCTCCACGGGTACTATGGCCATGCTTGGCTCTACAACAGTTGTAGCTTGCGTTGTGCCCAATTATTCAATCTCCTCCCGGAGCTTTTTCATCTCAGCGACCACGTCAATTTCTGGCTATGTCTCGACTGCTTTGACTGGTAGCTGCCTATCAGTTGGCCATTGGTGGCTATTCAGCGCCATATCAGCCAGCAACCTCATACTCTCTGCACCGCTCTTCTTCATCAGTATTCCTCCGGCAGATGCATCAACCAGCTCCTTCATGTGAGGGTTCAGTCCCTCATAAAAATGACACACTTGCATCTCCAGATCGATGCCATGCCCAGGACAGAGTCGTAGAAGCTCTTTGTACCTCTTCCAGGCCTCATAGAGTGACTCGTCATACAGCTGCTTGAAAGTAGTAATGGCAGCTTTCCTCTTCAGCAGCAGGCTCGGTGGGAAGTAGTTGGTGAGGAACTCTGCTCGAAGCTCCTCCCATGTCCCGATTTGGCTCTTATCCAGTCCAGCAAACCAGGACCGTGCCTCGTCTCTGAGTGAGAACGAGAACAACCTCATCCTGATCACATCTTGGGTTACTCCATTCTGCTTCACAGTGTTACACACCTCAATGAATTGGTTGAGGTGGGTATATGGGTCTTCTACAGCTCTTCCCCCAAACTGGTTTTGCTGCACCATCTGAATAAGGCTTGTGCACAGCTCGAAGTTGTTGGCATCAATGCCAATTCTGAATCCGGCCTCCGCTTGCTGTGGAAGAAATCGATCCAAGATGGACCTTTGCGGAACCACAATTTGCCTATTGTTCAACTCTGCCAGTCTTGCAGCTTGCTCCGCCTGAGTAGCTTGGGCTGCTTGAAGTTGTACTCTCAGCTGCTGCACTTCATTCACAAACTGCCTCTGCTCCTCGGGAGTCATATTTTGCAGAGGCGCTTCAGGATTCTCAGCCATCTCTCGCTGTTTGTCTTTTCCTTTCTTCTTGATTTTCCTGCAGGTTGCTTCAATTTCAGGGACAAAGGCTTCGAGTGTTTTTCCTTTGGCTCGCGTGTTCATGCACCTGCGCAGGAAAAAGGTAAAATATCAGTTCAGCGTCGATCGACGTAAGGTGTCCGTCAATCGACGCAAAAAGATGATCGACGTCGATCGACGCTAAGGGGCGTCGATCAACGTGGAATTCTGAAACGAAGACTCACACACGCACACGTACAGAAAAATAAAACTCAATCCAGCAAATCCTAGAACGAACTAGTAACAAGATAAAATCTAACAATTCCCCGGCAACGGCGCCATTTTGATCACTGCTATTTCTAACAGATTAATTATAATAACAGCGGCAAATAAATTTGTAAACCCTAAGGTTATCGATCCAGGGGAATTGTGTGGGGAAACTATCCTATGTACTAGCTATAATCCTAAGATTCGTTGTTTGAGGAATCCAAAATCAGGGTTTTAACTTCGAAAATAAAGATAACAATACTTGAAAATTAAAGGAGTTTTGGAAAGCAAATTAAAGAACACAGATTCTAGGGAAGAACTCTTATTATGGATGACATGTAGGAATCAATCAATTTAACAGGTGGAATACTGCAACAATGCTATATTTCCTTGTTTGGCAAATATAACCTAGATTACTAATTAGTGACTCATCTCCGCTCGGTCTCAAAGTACACCAAACTAGTCAATCCGATAAGCAAATCAGTTCATTCCTACATCTAGTACATCTGTTTAGATAGTGTAGATCGTATCATGTATTCCTATTCCCACTATTAATATTCACCTCTCGGTCCTTCTATCAATAGCTAGACATCTAAATTAATCGTCACCTCTCGGTCCTTGAATTAATCTAGAATTAAAATAAACACAGGAATCATGAACCTAATTAATTAATCCTAACATGCATCCATAATAATATCAACCCCTAGAACCCGCTAGGGTTTCTAGCCACTCATCGTAGATAGAAATCCAAAAGAAAACATATTAAATTGCATAAACATAAAGAACTTACAAGAAAATAAAAGGGCTTCGTGTTTCCCAAGTCTCCAAACTCTAAAAACCAAATTGTAAAGCGAAAATATGATAAGGAATTGAAAGGTTCTCTGAAAATTTGAATTTTCTAGGTTATTTATAGTGGTGGATGTGTATCCTATCAAATCTAGGGCTAAAGATATGAATAAATCCGAATTTAATCAGATTTTTGCTCCAGCAGAAGACCTCGCGTCGACCGTGGCTAATCACCGTCGATCGACGGAAGTTCTTGGTCGCCGTCGATCGCTTCTGATTGGCGTCTGTCGACGCAGCTTTTCGCCCTCCTGCGCGGTCTCACGGTTTTGGCCATAACGTTTTCTTCCAAACTCCGATTGACCCGATTCTAGTTGCGTTGGAAAGCTAACTCAAAGATCTTTCAAATTCTATGCTCCATTAGCTCAGATTCCAACGGTGGAAGAAGTTGTGACTGTTTCTTTGAACATCTGCTGCTCTTGGAATGGATTTCTCATGAACTTAGGCCTAAAACCCTACAAAAACACCAAAACGCGCATAATACCACCTAATATAGACTCATGCACATAATATATATATAAACTCAATAAAACTACATAAAATAGTAGAAAATATTATTGATAAGCGAGTAAGATAATGAGCTTATCACTTCATTAATGCTTAGTTTGTTATGCATTTGCCTAGTTAATTGAACCACTCAACGACTAAAGTGTTGCCTAGCTATAAACTTCTATGCAAGTAAATGGTAGTCTATAGGGCGAATTAGAAGAACCTTGGATTGAAAATTTAACTTGATTAAGTGTTACTTTTACACCGTATCAAGCTTTTGGCGCTGTTGCCGGGGATTCTTTCTAGTTGGTCTATAGATATTGTTGAAAGTTTAGAGAGTTGTATGCTAGGTGTTTGATTATTTGATTGTGTGAACTTTTTGCTCTTGTGTGATTATTGTTCTTACTTTGTTTGATTGATTTGTTTTGGTTTGGTAATTGGTTCTTGTGGAAGTTGTAGGTTGTTTATGATAACTAGATCTAAAGCTCGTGAGCTTGAAGAAAGGAAGTTTCGACAAAGAAGAGATAATATTAAACTTGAGTTTGAGATGGAGAATCATGGTGAGGATACGGTTAAAATTTAGGAATTGGAGAGGCAACTTGAATTAATGAAAGCAATGATGAATGAGAGAAATGGAGCACGAAGACCGCTCCAAAATTTGTTTAGACCGCAAGGGGGACCGACAACCGAAGGATTTCGGTTAGGAGTTAATGCAACTCAGTTTGAGATCAAGCCACAGCTGGTGCAGATGATCCAAAATAACCAATTCGGGGGGCATGTTACAGAGGATCCAAATATCCACATCTCGACATTCTTGGAGATCACGGATACGATAAAAATCAATCAAGTTCCTCAAGATCAAATAAGGTTGTGGCTGTTTTCATTTTCCTTGCGAGATGGAGCTTGAAATTGGTTAGAAGGTTAGATAAGTCCAACATTGCTACTTGGGATGAACTCCGAGAGAAATTCTTATTCAAGTTCTTTCCACCTAGTTTGACATTGAAGAGGCGAGCCGATATAACATCCTTTGGGCAAAGATATGACAAACTGCTTTATGAAGTGTGGAATCAATTCCGTGAGCTTCTTCGTAAATGTCCTATAATCGTGGCCTTTCCCGAAGCCAACAAATTTGTCAATTTTATGGGTGATTGAATTATGACACGAAAGTGATGATGGATGCCTCGTTGGGAGGTGCTTTCCTCGACCAAGAGGAAGAAGAAGCGTGGCGGACAATAGAAAAGATGGCAAAAACTATGCCAAGGAAAGCGAGGACTTCAAAGAACAAATTGCTGCTATGCAAAGAAAGCTTGACGCGTTATATACTTCAGGGAGTAGGAAGGAGGATATGATGGTGATGAAGCATGAGGATGCTTATCCGGAGAATGTGAATTTTGTCAACCAAAGAATAGGGTACAACAATCGACCCTCCGAGAAACATGTACTACCATCCCTCCAACCGGTTTCACCCGAACTTCTTTTATGCGAATCCCAACAACGCTCTCAATCCCCAAATGCAATTGGAAGGAGGAGGGTGTAGTAACCAAGGAGGTTATGTTGGGGGAAGTAATAGATATGAAAATCAAGAGGTGAGGAGAAATCCGAATGAGGAAATGTATAATAGGTTTGAGAAGTATGAGGGAATGTTCACGGAGATCCAGCAGCAAATTTCTTCAATAGCCTAGCAATTATATGGCAAACATCAAGCTGGGAAGTTTCCAAGCGACACGGAAGTTGTACACAAGAAAAGTTGCAATATGGTTGACGGTGAAGATAGAATGGATGAGAAATTGGAGGTTATGACTCCAAAAGTTGAGAGTGTGGAAGTATTAGAAGAAGTGATTGTAGTGAAGGAAGAAGGAAAGGAGGTTGAAGTTGAGAATGTGGAAGAACAGAAAGAAGAGCAAACCAAGGATGTGCATTTCTTTGACTATGTGAGGGAAAGAGATATAGAAATGCCACTACCGCAAGAAATTGAATGTGTGCCATTGCTAGATGAGATTGTTGGAGTTGAGATAGTTCCGGATGGTGAACCATATGATTTGGAGAGTAATGAACAAGAAGAAAAGAGCATAGCTAGCAAGAAGGAGGATCCAGGGGGTTTTGTCATTGGTTGCAAAAATGGAGATGTAAGTGTAGAGAAAGCCTTGTGTGACTCTGGTGCTAGTGTGAACGTAATGTCATGGGACTTGTACAAGGAGTTGGATATTGGAGAACTTAAACCTACGAGCCAAGTCCAACAAATGGCGAATCATGCTCTATTTTGTCCACGTGGAATTGTTGAGGACGTGCATGTGGAGGTCTTAACATTTACATTCCCGGGCAATTTTCTAGTGGTGGATATGAGAAATAAAGGTGGAATACAATTGATTTTTGGAAGGCCATTCTTGCATACAGCCGATAAACTTTTTGACATAAAACATGGTGAGCTCATTTTCCGTTGTTGTGGGAAAGAGGTTGTCTTTTCTTTACCTCCGAGAAGCGTTAGAGAGAATGAAGCTGAAAAAGTTGGCAAGAAGAAGAGATTGAAGGATGTGCTTGACCCGGGGTTAGACCTTGTGGGGGCAGAAAATGAAGAGAATGTTGATCCGGGGGATGATATTGAGCTTGATCAAGGTAGAACAAAAAAAGCCCGAGTTGATGTGGATCCACCTCGGAGTGCTAGGGGAAAGTTGTTCTTCCCGGATGATCATGTGACAATAGAACGAGGTATGAGTTCAGGGTCCACAACTTTTGATCACGATTGAAATTGAGGTATGGTCGTCGAGCTATCGATGTTAAAAAAGCGCTTGTTGGGAGGCAACCCAACGGTTTTACAACTTGTTTACTTTCATGTTTTGAATAAATGTTGGTTATTTGCTTGTGTTAGTTTAATGTGTTGTGGTTATGTTGAAGGATTCTTGATTGATAGTGTTCTACGAACTTACATTGTGTTGTGATGAAAGATCGGAGATGAGGGGAGGCGAAAAGCCCGGAATGGTGTTGCAAAGTGCAACTAAAATAGAGAGGAAGCTCGTCCGGGATTAATATGGATCACCCGAGATCAAAAAAAGGCTGGAAATTTCAAATTTTGGCGAGTTGAAGTCTTCGCTCGGCCGAGCGAGGCAAGGCTCGGTCAAGCTCGACCGTGCCCCTGTAGTGGCTCGGACAGAGCCGACGCTCGGTCGAGCCATCTACTGCTCGGCCGAGCAGCGCGCAATTTTAAAGACGGTTTCATTGCCCATTTCGCCCCATCTTCGTCTCGGTCGAGATTTTCCTTTCCCAATTTTCTCTAACATATATTTGCTTTGATTTGTGCATATCTCACCCTTTAATTCCATAGATGGCTAGCAAACGTGCGAGGGGGGCTTCATCTTCCTCAACAAGTCGTCCTAAAGGTTTTTATGATGAAGAGTTCGCCAGATACAAGAGTTTGGCAGAACGAAAACTCGTGGGGTCCAAGTATTTGTGTCGTGAGACATTAAATGCGCTCAAGTTGAAGGATGATGTATGGAGTCTTCTTGAAGGCATCGGTTGGAAGAGGCTTCTCACGGCGAATTGGCCAAGTTACATGGAGTTGACGAGGGAGTTCTTGGCCTCTGTCACAATTTTGAAGGGAGCGGGAGGCGTTCTTTGAATATGAAATTTAAAATTTGAGGTAAGGAACATTTCTTGCAAAGAGCTCAGTTGATGAAATTTTTGGTTGTGATGTTGATTCGGTATTTGTTCATGAAAATGTGAGCTTGGGGGATTTTTGGGAACAAAAAACTGGAATTGAGATTGGTAGGAGTTTTAATATTAAGTCTTGTAGAGCCACGTCGATTAGAAATCCTGTTATTCTCTACATTCACAAGTTTGTGGGGGCTCCATGTGTAGTAGGTATGAATCAAGCAACGTAATTACTCCAGAACTTTCTATGTTATATGGATTGATGAATGGGATTAAATTTTCTTTGGGGGCAATGTTGATGGACGGATGGAGTCGGGCAGCTAATATCAAAGCCTCTACTTTTAGTGGCGGTATGATCACTACTATATTTGAGCACTTAGGTGTGCATTTGTTGGGTGCGTCTGCTCTTGTAGTTTATTTGGATACTCAGTCTTTGTTGGCTGGGAGGTTCTTTGTCCTGGGCCGCCGAGGTGAGTTTTATTATTATAAGTTTGGGGATAGGGTGTTGGACTGACCACTGTTGAGGATTTAGAGGATCGCTCCAACTGGTTGCTAGATTCTGAGGTTCATCAAGGGTTTGTTGGAGTTCTGTCGCAAGACAGGATCTTCTCTTCTTTAGCACGGTTGCGTGAGAGGGGCTTAGCAGAGGTAGTTGGCCCGAGCATCCGAGCACCCCCACAGTCATGGCAACCTCCGATGGCAGATTGGCAGCTGCAGATGTTCTCTATGCTGCAAAGGACTACTAATATTGTAGGTTCCTTGTCTCTATCTTTGCAGGGTTTGGATGTGAGGATGACTGCTCTTCATGGAGATTTTTCTGCTTTCCAGGGGGGCTACATAGCTGATCAGGCCTCCATTGCTGCTAGATTTGATAGACTTGACCAGAGAGTGGATGCTATTCAGGAGGATGCGTGCCCATTCCATACCAGTCGCACCGAGCCCACCTATAGCAAGATCGTGAGGAGTGATGACACACCGCCTACCCTTTGCAAACTTAGTCTCACTTGACTAAGTTTGGGGGGAGTTGCCGGTAGTCGGTGTCTTGGTCCATTCTCCTCCTCTATCTCTTTACTCTGATGATATTTGATTCGCCGTGGATTTGAATGATGGATGTAGATTGGATGTTTGGTTTTTATGATTATATGATATGTTTTGATGGAATGATTTGCGAGCTTGCATGATTTAATACTTTCTATTTGGCATGGTTTGTGGATTTGTTGAATGGTTTGGATTGTATGGTGGAGCTAGTGGATATTGTCTTGCTATTGTTGATTATTGGTTTGTGGAAAGTATGGTGGAAATGAGAGCTTATTGGTTTCTTTTATGCTCAATAATTTGTTAAAAGGTATTTAAATTCTAACTCTTAAATGTGTGAATGTAACATAGAGAATCAAAATAAAAAAATGAGCTAAAGTTGACTTACGACCATAGTGTACTGAAGGGATTGCTGGCAAACTTAATTGTCAATTTATAACCAAGGTTGAAATTGGGTATCAAAAAATAAATTGCTATGCACATGAATAGTCCTAGCATGCTCCTATTGAAATGCAGAAGATGGTTTATGCGGAATACCTGGATTGTAGAAACTGAAGAGCTGGATGCGCAAAGATTTGATCCTCGATCCTCTTTCTTGCGCAGCAAAATTTAATGGTACAAGATGAAGGAATTAAATATATTGAAATTATGAAGATAATTTTGAAAAACTAGAGAGAGAAGAAGAAATAGATCCTCTAGATCTGATTTTCTTATCTATATCCCAGCTCCAATCCAAAAATTTGGGGAAGATTCCCGCCGGATTTCATCCCTATCGAGAAGCAGAACTTCCTCCTCCTTTCTCAGATCTTATGTCGCCAATCATAGCTCCCAAATACTGGTTTGCTACTTAGCAACTTATGATCTTGTGGTGTATTGAGATCTGAGAACCTGAGGGGTATTTATAGGAGAATTCTGATCTCAGATGGGCTTGAGCTTTTATGGGCAAGACCAGGGACCGAAATGCAAATAAAAAATAAGGCCTATCAATTAATAAATTTTCATATTCAATCCAGAATATAATTAATTAATTAATATTGATTCAGAATATAATTAATTAATTAATGTTGATTCGTACCACTAGAGAATCAATATTGTCCTACCAATTTGCTATCACGTTGAAAGGGTTTCATAGACTCAGAAAATACTCATATTTAAGGTTACAAACATTCATTAATTAATTTGAGCTCTTACTAGCTCCAAAATTAAATAACATCTTTTATTCCTGAGTCAATCCACTCAACCTTTTTCATTTATACTTAAACTTAATTGGCTTGTAGGACTTTATCATAATGAACCTTTTGAGCTGCTCAGGGAATGTCACCATCCTATACTGGATATGGTTACCTAGTTCAAGTCACAGACAGTCATACACAAACTGCTACCACCACCCAAGATATAGATATACAAGTTTGACTAGTAATTTCCACCATAGTATTTCAAAGTAACACACAAGTTTGTGTATACCTCCGTACCTTCATATAGGCTTAGGATTTCATCAAGATCAAGATTCTTTTAATGCCAGATAAAGAAATCGATCATAACTTAGGTCCTATCAAAGCGTAGCGCCGCTTATTACTGCGTATGCAGCAGCCTATACCGACAGTCTATCATGGGACTTTCTTAGTTGTGATACTATTATATCTCGCTAGGTTAATTGATCCATACAATCTTTCGTGATCTAATACACACCGTATGATCTCCTTATCAACGTGATAAGAAGATAAGAGCATTTGCGATGCATGTTTGTTAATTTAGACAGGCGATGAACATACAACATTAATGATTCCTAGTATATTAACCAATAAACATTGTACATAATATACCAACTGTAAGGCTTTTAGTATATAAATCCATCAATCCATCAATCTCCCACTTATACTCAATGCATTATGGAAGTGCTTTCCAGAGTATAAAGCGTCTAAACTAATCTAGCTATTACATCAATCATCTAACGTGGCCTGCTGTAGTTGCAGTCCAAGGTTACGAACATGCACCTCATAAACTTTATGTGGCAGAGCTTTTGTGAATGGATTTGCTAGATTATCCTTTGTATTAATCTTCTCAATTAGCAAATCCCCCCTTGACACGATTTCTCATATGATATGGTACTTCCTCTCAATATGTTTTGTTGCTCTGTGAGTTCATGGTTCCTTTGAGTTTGCCAAAGCACTAGAGTTATCACAATATATCACGATAGTCTTGGGCAACTTAGGAATCACGTCCAACTCTAGAAGGAAGTTTTGAAACCATGTTGCTTATTTCGAAGCTTCAGAAGATTCCACATATTCTCCTTCCATGGTGGAGTCCGCAATGCAGCTCTGCTTTGCATTCCTCCATGATATGGCCCCACCTCTCAATGTAAAAACATAACCAAAGGTGGACTTCTTTTCGTCTTGGTCTGCCTGGAGATCTGAATTTGTATAACCCACAAGGCACAACTCTTCGCATTGATAGATGAGACAGGAGTTTAAAGTCCTTTTCAGGTATTTGAGAATGTGATTTACCGCAGTCGAATGCGCCTGTCTAGGGTTAGACTGATATCTTGCTACCTATGCCTACCACAAAGCAGAAATTTGGTCTCGTACATAACATTGCATATATGAGACTGCCAACAACTGATGCATACGGCACCTTACTTATCTAATCTTTCTCCTTTTGTATCTCCGGACACTGAACCTTAGAAAGATGTACGCCATGCCTGAAGGATAACAAACCCTTCTTGGCGATTTTCATGCTAAAACAAGGAACATAGTATCCACATATGAAGCTTGAGATAATGCTAATATCCTTTTCTTACGATCTCGGAAGACTTTTATAACAAGGATGTATCCCGCATTTCCAAGATCCTTCATCTAAAATTGTTCGGATAACCACCCATTTGTGTTTGATAATACCTCCTCATTGTCACCAATTAGGATAATATCATCTACATAAAGTGCAAGGAACACCACGCTTTTGTTGACACACAAACGGTACATACAACTCTCGTTTAAGCATTGTGAAAATCCATCGGACTTAAACACTTCATCAAAACATAAGTTCCATGACAATGAAACTTGCTTGAGTTCATACAAGGACTTTTTTAGCTTCCAGACCAAATGCTCTTTGCCCTTCTACACTTATATTTCTGGCTATTTAATATAGATGTCATGGCCTTCTTCAAGGTACCCATTCAGAAACCGGATTTTGACGTCCATCTACCAGATTTCTAGGTCCATATGTGCTGCTATGGCAAGGAGTATTCGAATGGACTTGAGCCATAATATCCCTATGCCCTATCTCCGCACAGGGATTGGATCAAGGAACATAAGAACTCACACTATTCACGACACTCCTTTCCGCGTGTTGGCTGCAAAATTCTTATCAATTAACACCTAGATTGGCTATTACTTACACCTAGGTGCATGTCAACAAGCTCTAGTGTGATTCAATCTCAAATAGGAAAGTAAACAAACATAATTCAACCTAGTTTCTCACACCTTCATTCAAATCAACATGCAAGGAAATTTAGAATTCCATACCTCCAATGTTCAACATTACAATATTCAATTGAAAACCAAACATTAAAAGAGATAGGTTTGAATGAATTCTTCCCCTAAATTGAGCACTTTGATCTTGATCTACCAACTTTGATCTTCAATTCCTCTCCAAGGACGGTGGATTAGCTTTTGGTCCTCTCTGATTAGGGTGGAGTAGGATTAGAGAAGGAATTTGGGGTGAATTCTAGCTTGACGTAATGAAAAATGGCCAAAAGTTCTCTTAAAATTCAAGAATCCCCCTTTTATAGACGAGCAAACAGAGCCTAGGATCGCCCGGGCCAAATTCGGCTCGCCCGAGATAGCTGAAAAACTAGAAATAACTGTCAAAACCCGATCTGGCTCGGCCGAGCTGGGTTTGGCTCGACCGAACGAACCCTCTAAAGTGCTTGGCTCGGTTGAGCCTGGCAGGGTCGGCCGAGCCAGACCTTTGTCCATCAAGGCTCGGTCGAGCCTGACCTGGCTCGGCCGGGCGAACTCTCTAAAACCCGGTCTCTTCCTTCATTTTGCTCCACTTGGTCGATCCTACTTCCTTTTGACCCTTGGCTCGGGCAATTTTCCTCCAAAATAAAGCCGAAAATGTTGTTTTATGCTCCAAACCTAACCTACAACATCCGAAATACAAAAAACACGAAAACACAACAAAACGAATACAAATACATATGATATGGGAGTAAAATTGACACAAACATGCACGCTCACACATCGAAATATAGGTCATTTTACGCACATATCACTAAGTAAACAAGCAATCAAAATAGCCATTATCATCGTCATTTCACTTCTCAAACCCATTTCAACCTCTTCAACAATAGAATTTCACAAATAAATGGATCAACAAATGTAGGGAAAACTGGACATTTGATCGAACTTTGTAATGAATTACTATAAACAATTGCATGATGCAAAAAAGATTTAATTCTCCTAGAGATGGTCAACCCACAATATTCTAATTAATCCCCTTAGTACCGGTGAACTAATTAAAGATGGAATAGGATCATCAAACAATCACGTTATCATATCATATCACTCCCAAAAGCATGTGGGTTATTAACTTACAAGCAATCTCTGCACAAGGATTGTATCAAAACTTGTTTGCAATCATGCTATTCACAAATCTCAATCTACGAATCGGCTGCAATTTTGATGTCAAATTAGCAAGCAATTGGTGAATGCCTACATTACTTGAATAAGGAATAAGCTCTAGTATGTTGTAATTAACTAGGAGAAAGTAAACAAGCACTCAGTTAATCAATAGAATTCAATACATCATTCAATCCAATATCCTACAATGATTTAACTATCCACACCTTGAAATAAGCTCAATTGAATACAAAGAGTAAAACTAGCCATTACAAAATATAGTTTGGATGATTGATTTCCCCCATAAAGTACCAAAAGTTCTTAACCAACTCGATTTTCCCCTTCATATAGTTAGTAACCGCACACAGATTTTGCGCTAGATGAAATAATTTTGATCAAAATGGTCCAACACTCAGAACCCTCCATAAAATCACGCATCATTTTGCCCAGGAGAAAATTATCTCGGTTGAAACTTGCCTCTGTAGAGCAGATTTTGACCAATATCTGGAGAGCATGGTCAAAATCTACCCTATATAGCCTGATTTCGACCGAACCCAGGCGGGTTTGGGTATAAATTTGGCCCTGCCTCACCCCTTTCAGCTCCCCATTCTCCATATAGGTCGAAATCCACTTAACATATGCAAGATTTGGTCGAAACATGTCCCAAAGTTGGCTCTAACTCTGGGATTTATGCTCAAATGTCCACCTATACAAGTCCAACACAAAAGAACTCGAGAACACATTAAATCTAACAAAAACTTATGATATGTGGTTGAAATATGCATGAAATCATAACCATAATACATCAATAAAGTAGCCATTTCACACACATATCATAATCTCCCAAACTTGACCTTTGATTATCCTCAATCAAAACAAAATATAGCAATCTCCCTACTTAGTGCAATACCTCATAGCTCATCACATCAATCTTAGCATGCCTCAATCAAACGAGATTATCGCCTTAATTTGTGCAACAGTTGGACAAAGAAGTTCACTCCCTTTCGTGTTTAGGGACGGTTCACTCATTCACAAGATATCAAGCTTGATTTCCATAGGCTTGCATCCTATCTTACCACTATACTACAACGAGCTCAATTCTAGAATAAAAAAGGTCTTTCTTTTGGTTATAACGTTAAAAAATATTACCCGTCGGCATCCACTCGTTTAAACCGCTCCTCGTTAGCCTTATTGTACGTACTTCACAAGCACAAGCACACCACCTAAATAGCATAAATCACTTTCAACACATGATCATATCCACCTATGAAAAACATCAGAATCTCACTTCCAAACTACTTCCACAATATAAGCTCATCTAAACATTATCAAACATCCATCAACCAATAATTCTCATACAAACACATTCCCACCAATCAAACCATTGCCATATCTCAAACAAAATAAACCTTATTCCACTAGCTCCACCATACATTCCGCAAACCAATCATCAAACATCCATCAAAACAACATACTACATCAAATCTCATCAATGCAATCAAACCATAAACCTCAAATCCAAATTATTCCACAAAAGATAGAACATTAAATTATCAAATCACTGCCATATCCAAAAGATTATACAACAAAATCGAATCCAAATCCAAATGTTACAAGTTCAATCACAAGGGAAATACTGTACAAAACATAGCTAAATAATCACATGAATGACATGCAAAGGTAAGTGATAACTCTCGTAAAGATATATTATTTCTACTCTAAATAGGTTAAATATGCCTAGGATTAGATCAATTAAACAGGATAATTAGTTAAATTTAGGTTAATTAGTTAATGTGTATTATCTTTGTCTCTTTAGTGGTATTTAGTTTAATTTATAAGTTTTTCTAAAGAATTGTTTAAGCGTTGCCACAAATTTTATTATGTTGGAGCCTAGCAAAAGCATGTTGAGAGGAAGTGTTGCTGCAGCATGGGAACTGCATAGCTTACCTTCTTAAAAAAAAGCAATTCTGGAACCACTTGCAGACAAGATCTTCGTAATTTTTAGATTGCGAGTCAAAAGTTGGACATGTGTCAATCGTGTGAGCCGCCAGAGCTGGAAGGCAGGATGAAAGGCCACGTGTAGAGCAGAGATGGAGCTGAACTGAAAAGGGGAAGATATTTTTGCAAATGAGAGAAAAAACACACAACACACACGAACACGTTTGGAGGGAAGAGGCGTGTAAGAGAAGGACGGTGTTCGTGCGAACTTGGGGCTGAAAACTGTTGAACCTAGGATTTGTCTTGATTTTATTTTGATTTAAGCAAGTATTTTTGTGCTAAAGACTGGTTAGGAATATGAACTCGATGACCATTTTTTATTTTCTATTTTCTATAGTGGGAAGGAATATCTCACCTTGGAGACCGAAAGAAGATTTAGGCTTAGGAAATCATAATCGACCTTGATTCTTGTGTAGACATACAAAGAACTTAAGGCTTGTAAGAAACCCCTGCTATGAATTGTTGCATTTAAACATTAATTCCTGCATAAACATATGAAGATTAATGAGAAGATGCAGATCTAGTAGTGTGAAAACATGCTAGGTATTTAAGAGAGGTTATGAGACCCAAAGGTGATGCTTGAATTATTCTCTAGCATATCGGAAAGTGGATCAACAAAAGTTGACAACCTAAGCATATTTTCTCTCCTTATTTCTGAAGTGTTTTTTATTATAATTTGGAAGAACAACAATTAATCGTCTTAGCTTGAAGTGGCTTTATTATTTACGCATTTCTGCAATTTTAAGTTTAGAAGAACATCACAACCTTTATTTACAAACAATATTACGTGCATGACTTACTTTCACTCCCTTGGGTACGATATCTTGACTTTTATCTATAATACTTGTTAAGACTGCATGCTCTTGCGTAATGGATTATAACACATCACAACACATACAACAACAATTTTTTGGCGCCTTTGCCGGGGAGTGATTGATATTAAGTCAGAATGTTGTAAAATTGTTCGGGTTTATATGCATATTTAGCTGACTGAAGTTGTTGGAAACTAAACATTTTCTGTGATTGTAGGGATGTTAACTGTGTATGAGTGAGGAAGTTAAGAGAACATTATTTCCATTTGATCCAGAAATCGAGAGAACATTCAGAAGGAATTGAAGAAAATAGAGAGTTATGAAAATGGCTAAGGGTAATCCACTAGGTGGAGGACATGGAGAAGGAATTCCAAAGAATGTGGTCGCTTTAGCTAATGACAATAACAGAGTTATAAGGTAATTCATAGCTCCAAGACTGAATGAGTTTGATCCTGGAGTAGTTAGACTGGATGTGGAGGCACAACATTTTGAACTGAAGCCTGCTATGTTTCAAATGCTACAGAGCTTGGGACAGTTTGGGGGAATGGCTACTGAGGATCCCCATTTACATTTGAGGTCTTTTCTAGAGGTCTGGGATAACTTCAAGCTACATGGAGTAGCTCCAGAGGCTTTGAGGATGAGATTGTTTCCCTTCTCTTTAAGGGACAATGCTAAAACATGGTTGAGTAATCTTCCACCAGGGTCTGTTACAACATGGAACAAGCTAGCTGAGACATTCTTGATGAAGTACATCCCTCCAACTAGAAATGCTAGATGTACAAGCACTATCATGTCTTTCAAGTAGGAGGATAAGTCTGTTAGTGAGGCATGGGAAAGGTTTAAAGAGTTTCTTAGAAGATGCCCTAACCATGGGATACCTTATTGTATTTAGATTGAGACTTTTTACAATGGTTTGAGTGGAAATTAAAGGATGGTTGTGCATGAATCTGCTGGGGAAGCACTGCAGGATAAAACATATAATGAAGCCTGTGAGATTCTAGATAAAATTGCTGCAAACAATTATTATTGGTCAAACTCAAGAGCTGCAGCAATTTCAACTCCAAAGGTAGCTGGTATTCCGGAAAAATATCCCCTAACTGCTCTGACAGCACAAATGGAGGCTTTGGGAGAAACTATGAAGAACATTGAGAAGAACACCAGCCAAGCCATGGTTACTTCAGTACCTTCAAAATCTGCAGTGGCATTGAGTTGCATCTACTGTGGGGAAGGGCACCAATTTGAGTATTGTCCATCGAATCCTGCTTCCGCTTGTTATATGGGTAATTGGAATCAACACCATTAGAGCAATAACCCATATTCAAACACTTATAACATTGGATGGAGGAATCATCCAAATTTCTTTTGGTCTGGACAAGGAAATCATAATGCTGCAGCAAAGGAGCAGTATTACAATAGAGGAGGCTACAATTAGCAGTCAAATAATCAGCAACAGAGTTTGGAGGCACCACCTCCTAAACAGGAGAAATCTATGAAGGAGCTGATGAATGAGTTCTTGACACAAAATGAGGTGTGTTTAATGAGTCAAGATGCTCTTATTCAAAGTCAGGCCTCTTTATTGAGCAATTTTGAGGTGCAGATGTGAGACAGTTGGCTAATGAGCTTAGAAACAAGCCACAAGGCACCTTGCCTAGCAATACTGAAAACCTAATGGGAGGAAAAGAACAATGCAAGGTTGTTACATTAAGAAATGGAAAATAATTTCAGGAAAGGAGAGCTATACGTCTTGAAGTTGGAGAGGGATCATCTTCAGTTACTATTGCAAGTAGAGAAGATCTATTGAAGGAAAAACTGGTAGAGAATGAAAAGGTGTTCTCTGAAACAATGATGGAAAAAGATCCTCTGCAGAAGGTTGTGGAAAATTCCGAAGGAAATGCAACCAAAATCAAGAGGAAATCTAGTTTAGATGAATATGATTATGTACCACCTCCACCATATCCAGTCAAATTCAAAAAGCAAAAAGAAGAGGAGTCGTTAAAGAAATTTTTGGAAATGCTGAAGCAAATCCACATTAATGTTCCATTGGTAGAAGCACTTGAGCAAATGCCCACTTATGTGAAGTTCTTTAAAGACATCCTATCTAAGAAAAAGAGGTTTAAAGAGTTTGAAACAATCTCACTTTTTGAAGAAGCAGGTGGCCCTCTGAGAAGACAGATTCCAGTAAAACTCAAAGATCCAGGAAGTTTTACTATTCCTTGTTCTATTGGAGGCTGAGATGTAGGTAGAGCTCTCTGTGACTTAGGAGCTAGTGTGAATCTGATGTCACTGTCAATATTTCAGAAGTTAGGTATTCGAGGAGCCAGACCTACAACAATATATTTGCAACTTGTTGATAGATCTACTGTACATCCTGAAGGAAAAATAGAAGATGTGCTAGTGAGGGTGGACAAATTCATATTCTATGCAGATTTTATCATCTTGGATTATGAAGCAGACAAAGAGGTACCTATCATTCTAGAAAGACCCTTTCTTGCTACAAGGAGGACCCTAATTGATATAGAAAAATTAGAACTGATTATGAGGGTTCAAGATGAACAAACTACTTTTAACTTGTTCAATGCCATGAAGGTTCCTGATGATTCTGAAGATTATTTTTCCATTGGAGTTCTTGACTCAATAATAGAGGAATTAATATTAAAAAATCATTCTTGAAAGGATTGTGACAGTGAAGAATCACCTGACGATGCTATAGCTGTAAGATTTGAGTCTACAATAAACAATGTGAGTTGTCATTTTTTTTCTTTAGCTGTTTGGATCGTTCTTAGGGTATAAAAAACAAATCAAATTGAATAAATCAGGTGAACCCTATGCATGCTCCTAATATTTAATTCCAGGGGATGGATCTACGAAATACCTAAACTCCAGGGACTGATCTACAGATCTAGATCGGAGATAACAACGAAAAAATAGATCTGGATGCTGGATCAATCAAAACTATCTTGTTCCAACAGATCTGATCTTCTCATCTTTTCCTTTGCTCCTCGGAAATCTAGTGAGGATAAGCCACCGAGTTGAATAAGAGATCCGGAAGAATCGATCACTTCCTCCCACGGAACAGTTGATACGTGCGTAAATTGACCTATATTTCGGTATGTTTGTGTGCTTGTTTTGGTTATTTTACGCCCGTATCATAGGTTTTTCTTCATGATTGGTTGTGTTTTGGTTTGGTTTTCATGTTTTGTGAGTTTCATGTGTGTAGGTTCAGTTTTGAGCATAATCGAGCATTTTTGGTGGAGTTTCGGTGGAAAATCGCACGAAGTTGGAGGTTTTGAGGTGTCGCTTGCCCGAGCTTGTGCAGGCTCGGCCGAGCTGCATTTCAGAGAGCTCGCTCGGCCGAGCATGGGCAGGCTTGGTCGAGCCATGGTTCAGAGGGTTTGATCGACCGCGCGATAGCAGGCTCGGCCGAGCGCGGTTTGGACCGGGCGAGCATTCCTGTTTCTCAGCATTTTTGGCAGTTTCTAACTTCGACCGGGCGAGCCATTCTTCGTCCGGGCGATCCGAGGGTCATTTTTCTTGTCTATAAAAGGGGGAGAATTGAGATTAGATAGAACTTTTGGCCATATTTCATTTTTAGAAGTTAGAATTCTCTCTCACGATCGTAACTACCATTCTTCTCATCTACAACCAAGGAGCTTTAATCTCATTCCTTGGAGGAAATTTGAAGGATCAAGCTTGGTAGATCAAGACACAAGACCAAATTAGGGAAGAATCTTCTTTCTATTCTCAATTGTAATGATTTTCAACAATTTCTACTTTGTAATTGCACAATTGATGGATATGATGAGCTAAACTTCTATTGGATGTTGAATTGAGAGAGGATGCATGAAATTGGAATTGATTTTTGCTTGTTTACCTTTCTATGTGTGATTGGAGCATGCTAGAGCCTTTTCACAATCCCTAAATGTAGGTATTAGCCAATTTAGGTGATGATTGATACGAGTATTGCAGCCGTTACGCGGATATGAGTGTCGCGAATAGCATGTTTCCTTGTGTTATTTTATCCAATCCATGTGCGGGTAGATGGCATAGGGCGATGATTCACGTTCCTTTTGGAGTGAGCTATAGCCGATAACAAGACTGTTTGAGGTGGTAGTTTCATCAACGGTCGGTCTACCCTGACTGGGGGTCGACTAGGGTAGAGTGAGAGTTCATCCTCATAGAAATTAAATTGTGTTTACAACGAATATCGATCTAATGGATTGCATCCAAACTTGATTCAACATCCTCTTTTCTTTAATTGCGTACTTCGTTGTCTTGATTTACCATTTATTGGAGATTGATTGAGAATATTGTGGTGAAATGATGATGATATGTTATGTTTGGATTAGTTAGATTTACATTGCTTTCTTAGGATTTTAGACAAAACTCAACGACTTGAAATTTACCTAGCTACCAAACTTCACTCGGTACTTTAGTACTCTAATAGGCGAAGCGGAGAAGGAACCGGGTTGACAATTTATTCTTTGACAAGCTCTTTAGAGGGTGAACTTCTAGAGGCACGTCAAGTTTTGGAGCCGTTGCCGGGGACTTCAAATAGTAGGTTGTTAGATATTAGGGGAAAGGTGAAGTTCGTAGACTAGGTGTTTGTGTTTTTGCCTGTGAGAAATTATATTGCTTTTTGTTTGTTGATTGGTTGTTAATTGCTATTGCTTGATAAAGTTGTTTGTTGTTTGATTGGTTTCCTTGGTGAAATTGTAGGTGTGTATGATAACGAGGTCCAAGGCTCGCGAGCTCTTGGAAAGGAAACTACACCAAGACCAAGGAAGTATTGAGATTGATTTGGAAATGGCTAATCCGGGGGAAGATACCATGAGGATTGGAGAGTTGGAAAGACAAATTGAAATGATGAACGCGTTGCTCAATGAGAGGAATGGTCCTCGTAGGCCACTTCAAAATCTTTTTCGACCTCAAGTAGAGCCTTTAACCGGTGGTTTCCGACTCGGAGTGAATGCCACGCAGTTTGAAATCAAGCCTCAATTGGTTCAAATGATTCAAAACAATCAATTTGGAGGACATGCTACCGAAGATCCGAATGTGCATATATCCCGATTTTTGGAAATCACGGATACCATCAAGATCAATCAAGTTCCTCAAGACTTGATTCGGATGCGATTATTCTCATTTTCATTGAGAGATTCAGCAAGGCATTGGTTTGAGGGTCTAGACAAGACGAATATAGCCACATGGGAAGAATTAAGGGAGAAGTTCCTTTTCAAATTTTTTCCACCAAGTCTAACCTTGAAGAGAAGGGCGGATATTACCTCTTTCGGACAAAGATACGATGAACTTCTATATGAGGCATGGGATAGGTTCCGAGAGCTCATACGGAAGTGCCCAAGCCATGGTTTTTCCAAGAGTCAACAAATATGCCAATTCTATGGTGGATTAGAGTCTGAGATGAAAATGATGTTGGATGCGTCTTCGGGAGGAGTGTTCCTTGAATTGGAAGAGTATGAAGCTTGGAGTTTGATTGAGCGGATAGCCGATAATAGTAGTCAATGGTCAAGAAGAAGAAGGGACTATGACGAAGTGAACACAGTGAGAGTAGCAAGTGGTATAGAAGTATTGCAAGATCAAATGGCTTCAATACAAGAGAAGATCGAGATATTAATGTGTGAAGCCGAGAGACGAGATAAAGGAGATGGAAGAGAAGGGTACTCTATGGGAGTTCCAAAGAGAAGATATCAAGAATTGAGGCATGAGCCGTATGGTGGAGACTTTTTATTTGATCCATGGGACAATAGGAGTGTTACATCACAAGTGTGGGAGAACTACTCGAATCCTCTATACCTGGAAGAGGAAGAGTGGATGCCGGAAGTGGAAGAAAATTTTGAGTGGAAGTGTGAAAGAAATGAGACATGTTTGAAGGAAATTAAATCACAAGTGGCGTGTATTGTGAATCAATTAAATCATGAGGAAGAAGGTCCGTTGGAGGGTGCTTGTGGAATAATAACCACTAGAAGTGGATTGTCTTATGATGGACCGAAGCAAGTTACTCAAGAAAGTGAGAAGGAGAAGGTTGATGGAGTTATTAAGAAGAAGGTTATGTTCGAAGAAGAAGAAGAAGGCATACCGCAAGAAGCTAAAGAACAAGATGCATCGGTAAAGAAATCCACTGAAAAAGAAGCAATTCCTTCCATGCCTTATCCTCAACGATTTGAGAAGAGTAGGAAGAACAAGAAGTTTGCTAGATTTCTTGAACATTTGAGCAAGATTCATATAAATCTTCCTTTACTAGAGGTATTACAAGAAATGCCGGGACATGTCAAGATGTTGAAAGAGATGTTTACTCAAAAGAGTAAGTTTGGGATTGGTGAATATGAGACGGTGTACCTATTTGAAGAATGTAGTGCAGTGATTCAAAGGAAGATGCCATTCAAAAGGCAAGATCCAGGCAGTTTCACTATTTCTTGTGTGATTGGAGGAGTTGAAGTCACTCGTGCTTTGTGTGATTCCGGAGCTAGCATTAATCTAATGCCATTGTCTTTGTTCAAGAAATTGGAAATTGGGGAGATTAAAGCCACCACCATGACACTTCAAATGGCGGATAGGTCCTTGTCGTATCCTAAAGGGATTGTTGAGGATGTGCTAGTAAAAGTGCGAGATTTTATATTTCCGGCTGATTTTGTGATACTTGACATGGAAGATGACGGAGATGTTCCTCTTATTTTGGGAAGGCCGTTTTTGTCCACTGGAGGAGCTTTGTTTGACATGAAACATGGCCAACTAACTTTTCAATTTGATGGAAAAAGAATCACTTTTTCTTTTCCCGAAGTCCTGAAGAGGCCATGTAGAGATAGTGAGGTGGTGAATGAAAGAACATTTGAGAAGTATGAGGGAAAACTTGAAGAGACTCCAATGCAAGAATCAGCAGATGTCAAGCCATGGAATGAAACAGATCAAGAAGAGAGAGTTTCAAAGGACACGAGACTTTTTCCGAGGATGAGTGGCAATGTGATTAATGAAGGCATGGGGGATAGGAATTCAAGCTTTGTGATGAAATCTAAGGAAAGTGTGAGTGATGAAGTCAAAGAAAAGGAGATAGAAGTGGTGCAAGAGGAAGAACCACAAAAGGAGGGTGAAGTGTTACCTCAAGAAGATGAGGAGGATAAGAGCACCAACGAGTTGGTGCAACATGAGGATTGTAAGAAGAACGGTGATAATGAGATACCTTCACCCGAGGGAATTCAAGAAATTCCAATTTTTGCACAACTATTCAAAGAAGACAGATTGAGTAGATGTAATAATCTTGATGTTGTATTTGAAAGGTCATTGGTGATTGAGACATGGTTAGATGGGGTGTTAGATAGCATGCTTGTGTTGAGAAATTTTCGAGTAATAATGAGTGTGAGTTTGGTTGGAGGTAGCGTAGGAAGAAGATCAATCAATGAGTCGCTTCCAAGCAATATGCGATCGGTAGAGAAAGGTATACACAAAGTTCACAAGATTTTTGACAACGGATGATTCGGTAAGGTTGTCTAGCTACCGACGTTAAGGAAGCGCTTGTTGGGAGGCAACCCAACCATATTTGTTTCTTTTGTTTAATTTCTTTTAGTTGCTTTTATTTTGAATAAATGATTAGTTGTTGGTTTTATGTTTGTAGGAGGAGCTACAAGATCGAGAGGAGTGACGATGCACCGTCTACCGTTTTTGCAAACTTAGTCTCACTTGACTAAGTTTGGGGGGATGTGCCGGTAGCCGGTGTCTTGGTTTATTCTTCTCTATCCCTTTATCATCATTATCACTCTTCCTTAGCTAGTTTAATTTAGTCTAGTTGATTTGAATTCGATATGGTTGTATTGATCTACTTATCTTACTTTGGTTGTGGATTGGATGTGAATTTTTGAATGATTTGGATGATTGAATGGATAGACCTTTTTATTGAAAAGTTTACTTGTGCTTAATTCTTTCTATTTGGCATGGGTATGTGGAATGTATTATGGTTTGGAATGAATGGTGGAACTTGTGCATAATGCTTTATTTTTGTTGAATGCTTGGATTGTGGAAGTTGGTGGAAATGAGAACTTAATTGGCTAGTTTATGCTCAAGTTTTTGGTGGTGTGTTGTTTTGAGTAGGTGCAAATAAGGAATGGAGAGCGGAGATCGTGCCTACTGATGGGTAATGCGTTCTATCGTTCTTCTACCATTTAGATTTAATTGCATTGTGTTATGGTATGTAGATTGTTTGTAGGAATGTTGTGTGCTTGTGTTTGTGTGTGATGAACCCGAATTAGACTTGAGATTTAATCATGATTTACTTAGGGAAGTTCGATGCCTACTTTAACCAATGATAGAGCGGAATCGATTTGTCAAAGCATGATTTGAGTTTTAACTTTTGAATTGCCGAGCTTTGTACATGGTTAATGCATAGGACTTGACAAAAAGCCGTGAGATTTGAGCTATGATATTGTCATATCTATTTTGTTTGTGAGTGGCAAGAATGAGAGTACGAGATCTAGAACTTGCATCCGTTCTCTATCTATTGGCATGAGTGTGTAACTAGAAAATGATCTTAGGCCATCGATTCTTAGTCCTACCTTTCACACCGGGAGTATAAGGTGGTTGTTATCATTATTTTGCCTTTCATATCTTTGACCCCCGTGATTGAGCTTTATTTGGTGAATCTTCTTGATATAATTAGGATCAAGTTTGGGGGGAAAGAGTGTATGAGGGTGAATACGGTGATGAGAGTTGGGTTGGGAATTGATTGGATTCGTGATGTTGAAAATGTTGAGGCATGAAAGAGTGAAATGAAGGATCGTTGTTGATCCTAGAAAAATGAGCACCTACCAAACAAAATTTTGGTGCAAGTGTTAGAAAAAGAAAAGAAAAAATGTGTGTTGTGAAGCACCAACGAGATGAATGAAAGATGGTGCTAGAAAAGAAAAAAAAAGAGAGAAGAAAAAAAGGAAAAAGAAAAGAAAAAAAAAAGTGTTGTGAAATGAATAAGCCTCGGGGTTTGTAGTGGTTCGAAAAGAATAAGTTTGGGGGTTTTGGGAAATTGAGAAGTTTAGTCACTTTGGCCCAAAACCACCCACCTTTTAGTTAGCCACGTTACAACCCGTGAAAAGACCTTTTTGATTCTAGAAACTAACTCGTTGTAGTATAGTGGTGAGAGTGGATGCAAGCCTATGGCAATCAAGCTCGATATCTTGTGAATGTGTGAATCTCATCATCCCTAAACACGTGAGGGAGTGCTCTCGTTTCTTGTATCCAATCTTGATGAGTGGTTCATGTCCTTGGCATTAACCTAGTTACAAAGTTAGGTGATAATCTCGTTTTACTTGAGCATGCTAAGATAACTTTGATGAGCTATGAGGAATCATTTGAGGTAGGTTGAGAACTTTTCTTTGTTTTGATTGAGGACAATCAAAGGTTTAAGTTTGGGGGATTATGATACGTGCGTAAATTGACCTATATTTCGGTATGTTTGTGTGCTTGTTTTGGTTATTTTACGCCCGTATCATAGGTTTTTCTTCATGATTGGTTGTGTTTTGGTTTGGTTTTCGTGTTTTGTGAGTTTCGGTGGAAAATTGCACGAAGTTGGAGGTTTTGAGGTGTCGCTCGCCCGAGCTTGTGCAGGCTCGGCCGAGCTGCATTTCAGAGAGCTCGCTCGGCCGAGCGTGGGCAGGCTCGGCCCAGCCGTGGTTCAGAGGGTTTGATCGACCGCGCGGTAGCAGGCTCGGCCGAGCCATGGTCCAAGGAAGGCTCGGCCGAGCGCGGTTTGGACCGGGCGAGCATTCCTGTTTCTCAGCATTTTTTGCATTTTCTAACTTCGACCGGGCGAGCCATTCTTCGACCGGGCGATCCGAGGGTCATTTTTCTTGTCTATAAAAGGGGGAGAATTGAGATTAGATAGAACTTTTGGCCATATTTCATTTTTAGAAGTTAGAATTCTCTCTCACGATCGTAACTACCATTCTTCTCATCTACAACCAAGGAGCTTCAATCTCATTCCTTGGAGGAAATTTGAAGGATCAAGCTTGGTAGATCAAGACACAAGACCAAATTAGGAAAGAATCTTCTTTCTATTCTCAATTGTAATGATTTTCAACAATTTCTACTTTGTAATTGCACAATTGATGGATATGATGAGCTAAACTTCTATTGGATGTTGAATTGAGAGAGGATGCATGAAATTGGAATTGATTTTTGCTTGTTTACCTTTCTATGTGTGATTGGAGCATGCTAGAGCCTTTTCACAATCCCTAAGTGTAGGTATTAGCCAATTTAGGTGATGATTGATACGAGTATTGCAGCCGTTACGCGGATATGAGTGTCGCGAATAGCATGTTTCCTTGTGTTATTTTATCCAATCCATGTGCGGGTAGATGGCATAAGGCGATGATTCACGTTCCTTTTGGAGTGAGCTATAGCCGATAACGTGACTATTTGAGGTGGTAGTTTCATCAACGGTCGGTCTACCGTGACTGGGGGTCGACTAGGGTAGGGTGAGAGTTCATCCTCATAGAAATTAAATTGTGTTTACAACGAATATCGATCTAATAGATTGCATCCAAACTTGATTCAACATCCTCTTTTCTTTAATTGCGTACTTCGTTGTCTTGATTTACCATTGATTGGAGATTGATTGAGAATATTGTGGTGAAATGATGATGATATGTTATGTTTGGATTAGTTAGATTTACATTGCTTTCTTAGGATTTTAGACAAAACTCAACGACTTGAAATTTACCTAGCTACC